>CM058240.1:22598723-22688777 GCA_030180135.1 Orychophragmus violaceus | reverse complement strand
TTGAATCTATATAAGGTTGTTAAACCACCAAATTTTAACTTTAACCCGAGATTTAAATCAGTTTTGGATCCTTAAAATGCTCCATATATAAGATTTTCTTATAAGTAACTATGTTGGACTAACACTTAAATTATCATTATCACAGTGGGTGATTTCAGATCTTATTAGGTAGAAAGCGAAGTAGCTCGATTACAAAAGAAATCTCTCATATTGAGACTTAGTTATAAATTGAAACTGCCACCTCTTCAAAGCCTGAAGTATGTGTGAGTGCAGTTTTGCTTTCCCCCCTTTTCTGTTGAGAAAATGATCGACAGAAAAATAAATGATACTTACAAAGTAAGAAAATTGTTCCTTTAAATAAAAATGTCGATAAAAGTATGAGGAAAAATCAGTCGATAAAAAATAAAATAATACTCTAGAAAAATAAGGAAATCACAAAAATGGAAAGGAAAAAGAATTGTATCAAAGTTGTATGTGTAATTAGAAGATAGAAAGAATAATAGTATACATGCTCTTTGATCGATATTTCTTCGATAATAAGACCTCACACCTTAAATAAGTATAGGATTCAACAATGATAAAAATTTGGATGTAGGGGATTTTGAACGGGATTTGGAACTGTTACAAAGTTTATGGTAAATGTCCTAACATTATCTAATTTAGATTATGTTTTATGTGGCTTAGAACTACTTAGAAGGGTCAATATGGTATTATAATTTGTGAGCTTCTGCGTTTTTAAACCTTTTCTGGTAATTTGTTTGCTTTGTTTGAAGATAAACAAATTTTAAGTCTGAAGAAGTTGATATACCTCATATTTATCACATTTTATTATGATTTTTATAATTTTTAATAAATAAACTAATAGTGTAATATTAATTTTAGAGTTTTTATAGCTTTTATAGATACTCTGGATGTTTTCGACAAAAAGGAGCTGGAAGCAAACATTTTGGAGATTGACTAGCTTTATGACACCAGAAGTTTGTCATCGTACAGAGGACTTACTATGGTGATATCTTGCTCAAATTTAAACACAACATAGTTAATTAAGGATATAAGCTTTGATATGGGAAAACGGCCAAAACATGCCTGAAGTATGACCATATGTTCAATCTATACATGAAGTATACTACGGTGCAAATATATACCTTAACTTTCAAAAATTTAAATAACATACATTTTGTTTGTTTTTTTGGCAAATACATACATTTTTGATACGTGGCTAACGGTCCGTTAACGGTCGCTGACGTGGATGCCACATATTAAACGACATTTTTCTTTAATAATAAGCTTCATGTATTAATTGAACACTTAGTTATAGTTTAGGTATGTTTTTACCGTTTTTTGACAAAATTAATTTGTTTAACCAGAAAATCTGACAAATATGACTTAGCAATATCGATTTTTCATTATTTTTTTTTTTGCCAACATTTTTTTATTATATAAATAATAGATATGTTTTTAACCGTTTATATAGTTCAAAATTATTTTGAACTTTCATGAGTGAAACTCTATACTAATTATTAAATATTCGTATAATGATAAATATATGTATATATTGACATCAATTAGATATTTATTTATTCATGAAATTAATTTATTTTCACATATATCCCACACTAATTAAATGTCCAAGCAAATTATTTGTTTGCGAAAAAGATCGTGTACATAGTATATCATTCTTCCATATAAACCAGACAGTTTGGTAGAATGTACTTCATAGAGCAAAAATCTCATCGGATAAGACATGGCTTAGTAATTTTGGAAGACGACAAAGGAATATACTATATAATTTTATTATTTTGTTGTTTTTTATTATTATTTATATTGTTAATACTTGTTACACATAAATGTTTCTATTTTATAATTAAATATACTAATATAAAATCAAAATTTTAATTTGGCACAAAAATGGCCAAAACCTACCCTAACTATAACTAAATTTTCAATTTATACATGAAGTTTATTAAACAAACACGTCATCTAATATGTGGCATCCACGTCAGCAAATGTTAACGGAACGTTATAACAGTGACGGCAAATGTATGAATTTGCCGATAAATCAAACAAAATGTATATTATTTGAATTTTCAAAAGTTTAGGTATTTATTTACACAGTACTATACTTCATGTATAAATTGAACATATGGTTATACTTTGGGTAGATTTTGGCCATTTTCAAGAAATTTGAGACCCATCTAATTGTTAAATTTTAAGATATGCTCATATTATGGATTGATATGTTTGGCATCGAAGCAGAGCAAGCAGAGAAAAGTTAAATTTTCTCTTTTCTCCTTCCACCAAATCAACAGCCACATGTACAACTCATTAAACCACATCAGCAATCACATATACATTCATCTATTTCAATAATCCTTCCTCTATTTATTTCCAATCTCAACAAAAATGGTTGCTACTGATCATTCATGCTCTACACCTCTAATTCGAGATTTTATGACTTAAATTTCTACAACTTAACTATTGTTACAAATACCATAGATTAATGTCGTAATCAACACATTCGACGCCCCACCTCCTCACACATTAATATCTCCAACGTTACATCTTCTCTAGATTAACCTCCGGTCCACTACTCCACTCTTTGTTCCCATTAATTTCCATCCATATCCTCATATATATATATATATATATATATAGATCTCCTGTACAATATTTCTCCCACACTCATCTCTTGCTCTCTTCAAAATACACTCTCTATACTCACCAAAATGGAAGGCTCCTATGTTGCTTTCTCTCAGCTTAAGCCTGACCATTGCCCCGGTTTTTGGAAGGCCGTAATGTCAAAATTCATGGAAGCATCACTGTGAGATCCGGGATTCACACTAAGAATTTGTATTCGTGGATTTGAACTTTTGGATATAGAAATGGTATAGTTTCCTATGAATCAAAGACTTTATTGAGATTGATCGTCGAGATAGAACAAACACAATCGAAAAGAGAGTACAAAGTATGATGTTCGAGCTATCTACTCGAAGTGTTCTAAGTTAGGGTCAGAATATCTTGAATGAGTTGCCACTTCTTCTTTTAAATAGTCTCGACTCTGACCTCTCTGTTCCGATATTTCGGCCTCTCCTTCGTAACGATCCCCGTGATTCTCGCGGATCAGTTGAACTGGAAAAGACCGAGTCGCTCTACCTCCACGTCGTCTCCTGCCGAGCTCGAGCTCGATCGCCTCTTACTTCGGCATCGCTTGGGCCTCGTTAAAGTGTCATCCGTTTGGGCCCAACAATCGAATCGGCTCGTCTCTTCGTCTTTGATCCTGGAACGGGCTCATAGATACGGGCCTTTGTCTTGTTTGTTAATGGGCCGGATTTCCTAGAGGAAAATCCAGTACCAACAATAGCCCCCCAGCCCATTGATTTCGAGAAGTCGAGGTTAATGGGCGGTGGACCTTTTCGGGAAGACGGGCGCGTGTCTTGGGCGTCGAAAAATCTAATGATTACTCTCGCCCCATCCGTAGATCTTGTTGCGATCCAATGGTCAAGGACGGGCGCGTGGGACGAGCTGATCTGCTTTTTAGCGCGTCAGCAGTTATGGCGTGTATCTGTTCGAGAACGTCATCTCCAGCTGTGGATCTGTTCGATCGCCAACGGCTAAGATTCGAAGGTTGCGAAGAGTCTTTTCAGGCTCGTTCTTTTGATGACGTGACCTAATTACTGCGCACTCGCAGCCGTTGATCTCAAATCAATGGTTCAAGCAAAGGGAGAGCGAGGAGTCCAAACCGTCTCGATTTTCTCAGTAATTAATACGAGTTTGGGAGTCGTACGGACGATATCGCGCACAATTCCCGCTATAGATAATCATATATATCATCGAAGGCAGCCTTCTGCCTTCTTACTCTTATTCGGTTTCCTTCTTTCTTAAGGTTTTTCTCCATATTTCCTCTGTCGTCAGAAGAGTTCTTTCCCGGAGATTTTCTGTTCACTTCGGTATATCCTTCCTTATGGCCTTGAGAGACCCTGCGGGAGCGAGTACGTGCGGTGGCGGGATCGTTCGGTCCGCATCCGCCGTCTTCATTAACCGTGAACCATATTCAGCGGTTGAGGGTGTTTTGCCGGATTCCGTCGGAAGTCGAAATCGTTATTCCTTCCCCGGTGGTGTCCCCTGAGACGGTCGTAGAAGGCTACTGCTGCGCCTCCTACACGTATTTCGAAAAATGTGGGCTCTTCTTTCCTATTCCCCGCCTTGTTTTCTTAGTGCTGGCTCAGCTCCAGTTGGCGTTTTATCAGATGACGCCAAACTTCGTTCGGTACGTTATCGGACTTGGAGTTAGGGCCGCGGAGGAGGGGATTGAGTTTGGTCCCGAGGAATTAATGCGGGTTTGCTCGGTGAAACGAAATTCCCGCTTTCCGGGGTCGTATCGTCTCTCTCCTCGGTTTGGGAGGATCATTGACGGCCTCCTGTCAAGGGATGGATGGAGGGATCAATATTTTTTCTTTAGGATGACCCATCACTCGGTCGGAGAGTTCGATTGCTCGGTCGTTCCTTCGCGGTGGGCCTCCGATGTTGGTAAGACTCTTGGCCTCCTTTTTGATCCTATCCCCCTTTTTCTTTTGTTGTTGTTGGTCCGATTCCTGATCGGTTTTGTTCTGTATCACAGAGTTTCCCAAATCGCTTGACCTCAACCCTGTCACGGAGGCCCTAATAACCCGTCTGAGGAGAGGTGCCGTCAACTGGGACAGTTTCACGGTGGAGCGCGTGCAGGCTACCCTGAGGATCGACCCGTGAGGGGTTCCGCGGGACCAATCTCAGATCTCTCGGGACCTACCGTTTCCTCCTGTACTTCCTCGGGCTTCTACGAGTCGAGCTGTCCGGCCTCCGCTTCGTATACTCGAGCGGGCAGGAGAGAGTGAGTCTCCTGTTCGCGACGTTTTGTTCGTCGTTATTTGGAAAGGCCTAAGCCCTCTCTTTTTTTTTTTTTAATTTTACAGGTCGTCCTTCTTTGGGTGAGGGTTCGGATGCTAGTACTCCATCTCATGAGAAGTTATCTCGTAGATCGAGGAGTCGCCGAAACGGGAAGGACCCTGTGGAGTTGGTAAAAAAGGTGGGAGACGGGAGTCTAAGCGACGCACTCTTTTTTTGCCATGTGTGATTCTCCTCTCCCTTCCCCGGTCATCCCTCCGAACTCCGGGGCCTGCGATGCGGCCGCAGAGACACGGGAGGTCCCTTCTTCCCCGGTTGTTCGGGGAGCGGACCCGGTCTCGTCCAGGGAGCCGGCTTTGCGCGGTCTTCGCCCGAATGGTTCAGAGAGACCGAATGATCAGGGTGTAGGTGGGAACCTTTCCCCCGTACCGAAGCGTCGGAGGATCGACACAGAGGCAAACTCGAGCAGTTCGAGCGAAGGCGTTGGGACGCCCGGGGGCGCAGCCCGTTTATCAAGGCGCGTCGGACCTACGAGTGCTCGGCTTCCGGTCGCCGGGGACATGGTCCTTGGCGATTTGTACACCAAGATGGCGGAAGCTACCGGGAAGGTATCAATCGTAGTTCTTTGTTCTCGCCTTTATTTTGTACGAGAGATTTTAAAATTCGTGTGCTTATGTAGTTCCTGGAGGCTACGAACGGACTTATGGCCCAGTCCGAGCGCGAGCTTCGTGAGAGGTCGCAAGTAGATGAGCTCGAGGCCGCTAGGAGATCGGTCCGCATTTTGACCGCGGAGCTGCAGGATTCCTTGGCTCGAGAGGAGGAGCTCGGAAGGAAATTGGCTAGGTACGAGGGGATAGAAGCCCGGTTATTGGTTCTCGAGAATTGTGAGGAAGATCTTTCTCAGAGGCTTCGGGCGGCTGAAGGTCGGACGCTGGCCGCCGAAGATGCAAGTCGAGTCGCGGCAGCGTGAGCTGCTCAAGATCGAGCCAACCTAGAGAGAGTCCTCGTGAGGAGGGACTTCGACATAAAGGTCGCGTCCCACGAGGCGAGGAAGAAGATGAGCGGGGAGTATTTGGAAATCCTTAAAGAGGTCAAGGAGAAAAGCGAACGTCGAAAACTTGAAACCAACGCTGAGATTTGCCTCCAAGAGACCCTGGCCAATATCGAACTCATCGCGGAGTTTGCTTCCGGCGAGCTTGACCTGACTCGGGAAGTGCTGAGGTTGGCCGACCAAAAGATGGCGGCCATGGAAGAGATGAACGCCGCAGCGGTCTCTGATTTTAGTGTTGGCAAGTTAAACTTGCCGACCGTGTCGAGCGACTCGGTTATTTTGGCGCATGCTCCGCCGCCGGCTGCTTCCCGCCCTGATCAGTACATATCGAATTTTCCGACTGGGGTTGCATCTACCGGTGATCAGGCGGAGGGTGGAGACGAGGCTTCCTCGCGCTCGCGGCAATTTTGATTGTTCTGTCGTTGCCCGAAGGGGCTTTTGACTCTTTTTTTGAACATTTATTTGCCTGAGGGGGCTTTGTTTTATTTTAATGTTGGAACTCGAGGACATTGTGTCCTCTTTTCAATGAATTGTTTTTGAGTCTTTCATGCCTTAGCATAGACTTTACTGTTTTAGCGCCTTAGCATAAAGTTTGGCTGTCATGGCGACTTGAACTTCCTTGGAGGGGTCGACAAATAACTTGTCTCGAATTGCCTTAGGGAGTTCTTTACGAACTTTTAAGTCGATTGTACGCGAGGTACCACTCTTTCGTAGTGTAAGATTCGAGCTTATAGCTGGATGCTTTCGAAATTGCTGAATATAAGGAATACTAAGTATATAGGAATGAATCGAAGTAGACTTACAAAGGTTGTTTTCTTGAATGACTGTCTCGACTTCGTTGTCTTTTTCTTGGAGGGAGGGGGTAGTGATATACTTGAGTTTTCATGCATCTAGGATAGTGTTTAGCTCATGTTTTGATCTCATTCAGCATCCATTCTTGTTATCTTCTTGTCCTTTGTCTCATTTAGAGTCTAGGAACATTTAGGATTAGAATTTAGCATTTTAGGTTGTGTTTGGAGTGTTTCTTGTGTCTTTGTAGGTGATTGGAGGTGCAAGGAGTGTTGGTGAGCTAGGGAGTGGAGTTTGGAGCTCAAAGGATGAAGAAATACCCAGAAGGAAGTCCATATCGGCCACCATATCGGTTGGGGTGGCCGATACGCATTCTCGGATCAAGGATCAAGAAATCAGACAGCTCGTATCGGCCTGCGTATCGGGTGGCCAGGTCGATACGGACTCTCGGATTAAAAACAGGGAGTTCGTATCAGCCAGCGTATCGGCCTAACAGGCCGATACAGTATTCGTATCGGGCAGCGTATCGGCCTGACAGGTCGATACAGATTCCTGTGAAGACCATTTTCAGACAGCTTTATTTACAAAAATGCCACTGCGTGGCTCCCAACTATAAATACTCATTTTGTGGGATTAAAAACCCTAAGCTACCTAAGCCTAGTTCTTTTTTTCTTCTGTTTATGATTTAGGATTTGTAAACTTTTGATTTTGAGTTTTAATTAAGTACTTTGTTATCTTTTGTTAATCTCTTCTTTCTATCTCTCTTAATCTATGATTTCTCATATCTCTCTTATGATTAGGGAGTAGAGTTTTGGGGTTTTGTGGATGAGGTTAATTTAGATGGTTTATGTGATGATTAGTGATGTTTATGACTTATTTATGAATGATCCTTCTCTAATTTGTTGATCTCTGTGCTAGGTTGCAAGGAATTATTGAATCTAGATGCTAGGCTTTTTCATGCCCGAAAGGTGTTCGATGAAATGCTTGAATGAACTTTTTAGAGGATTTTCACATCTTAGCCTAAAAGATTAGATGTCTAAGGTGATTATTGGTAATGAGAACATGAAACTAATGCTTGTTTGACTCTTAATCACAAATGAGAATTTGATCTTGATTAGGGATTAGACAAAGAGATTAGTACCAAGAGATTGGATTAGTCTAGTGATTAGTGTTCTTAACCTAAGGATTAGCTTTGCTAAAAGGTATTTGATGGATATTAATGCATGCTTGTCTTGTAATTTGCAAATGAGAATTGAATGATTGCTTGATTAGCATAGGAGTTATGAACATGAGAATGTGATTAGCTTAATTATGATCATTAGTCTTGTTTAGCAATGTTTGATTGATTGAAGCATCATTGATTGTCTCTAGACCACCTAGTCTCCATAGCCTCATCCTAGGACCCATCTTTTATCTTGTTTAGCATCTTATTTGTTTCTTTCTTGCTTTATTTCCTTTCTAGATTGTTTAGGTTGTTAGATAAACCCTTTTATTTGATTTGCTTAGCTTGAGTAGTTTCTTGCATTCTTGATTGGCTACTCTTCTTGCCTCCCTGGATTGATACCTAAAGTACTATAATGACACGAGTAGACTTGAGAAATTGAGCTAGAAATTAGAAAAGTTTATCATCAATTTGGCGCCGTTGCCGGGGAGGTGTAGCAATAGCCATTAGGATTTAGATTCTACTTTAGACTAAGCTTTTATTTTGTTTTTACTTGTGTGGTTACTAACTCTTTTTCAAGTGTTTGTTATTTTTGCAAGGTACAATCACAAAGAAGATAGCATGGCTTCAGAGATAGCTTCAATGTTGAGGGCTATGCTAGAAGCTCAAGAAAGAGAGATGGCTTGGGACCCTACAAGTCATCATGGATTTGAAAGCACATCCACTTATCAAGGTGATCTTCCAAATGAGTACTCTTCTCATGAGTATCAATATGGACATGGTGATGGATACCAATCTTGGAACATGGAGCATGAGCATGAAGCAACTCACTCCTCCCAATCATGTGATGAAGAGCTTCTCAACTTGGCAAGGATGGCATTGGAAGGACAAGAGAGGTACAACGAGAGCTTAAGAATGATTGATATATCATGGTTTTTACCCATTCTAGACCATGATATAGATGTGTTTTTAGTGTCTTTTGTCTTTGTTTAGAGTCTTTTACAGGTTTAATCAAGTTTGGAGCTAATTGGAGATATTTGGAGCATTTTGGGACTTTTGGGACGTTTTGGCCGAGAGCTTAAGTCACTGTCCGATTTATTGATCATGCATCGACCGACACACATTGTGCATCGGTCGACACACTAGCGAGATGGGCCGTACGCGTCGGTTTAACAAGTTATGAAGATTTGCAAAGAGACCCAGAATAGTTCCAGTATTTACACAGAAGCCCCATCCGAGATTATGCCTATATATACTAGTTTTTGGTGTTTATTTTACCTACGCTTTACATTACGCTTTGATACTAATAGCTAAGAGATTTCTAGAGCTTTTGGGGGCTGATCTATTTCCTGTATTCACTTATTTTGGAGAAGATTTCGAACCCCTTTATCTATTTAATTTCTTATATGCAATCTATTATTTCTTTGATTATGTTTTCATTAATCATGTCTGAGTAGATCCATAGTTGAGTTTAGGGTTTCTCACATAGGATTTTATGACTTGCTAGACTTGTTCAAATTCAGTTAAGGATTCATAACTATATCTGTTCTTCAATTTAATTGTGCTTAAAGCTAGTTCTAACCTGATCAATTAGAATCTAGATCTTAGGTTGCTAAATACGTCACGGAAGTGGGGTTTAGGAATCTGAACTAATTAAATTGGGCAATTAAACTTTGCGCAAACGGAAGTTTGGTTTAGGATAATTGTGAACATATCAAACTTGGGATTAATGCTAGTTTAATCTGTTAGTTCTCGCAAACGAAAGTTTGGTTTGCTGCACTTAGGCTTAGAGAATTATCGCAAAGGAATTTGGTTAATTCTATATCTGTGTTTTGAGTTCTAGAACTGTGCTTAATTAGATCCTTGCTGAATGAACTGTCTGCTTGTCTGATTTCCTGAGAATACCCTAGGCTTGACGCTTTTAGTTTATTGCTTCTCAACCGTTAATCTCTGCTACTGTTTACTTTCTTGCTTCGCAATTTATTTACTTCACCATCTGCTTATTTCTAGTTTAATCTCTACGTTTCTGTTTCTATTGAGACCAAGTGTCCCTGTGGATTCGATAGCCCTATATACTACTTTGACATTGCTGTTCACTTGCAGTTTAGAATAGGGTAAAACTTAGAAACCTATCAAGTTTTTGGCGCCGTTGCCGGGGACTCTTTTAGTCTTCGATAGCTTAGAGCTTAGGGTTTTACTAGGATTTTTTGTTTTCTTTTCGTTTTTGCTTTTTTTTTTTTTTTTTTTGCTGATTTATCTTTCTGTTTTCTCTGATTTCGCATTGCATCGATCGACGCCCTTCTTGCATCGATCGACACACTTCGCTGAATCGCCAAGAACACTAAGAGATCATCAGGACGATGTGTCAGAATGATATTTTCAGCTCAGGGATTGACAGTTCACAGATAGTTTGGTTGAAGAACCAAGTTGACTCTCTGCATAGTCTTCTACTTGGAAAGTATGCACAAGAAGCTAACCATTGCGTTGAAGGAACTGGATCCTATAGTCACAGATCTGCTTTTCAGAAACCCTTTACAAGGAGTTGTAGTGTTTCTTCTTACCAAGCACCGCTTGCACCTACAGCTCATGAGAGCAGAATGGAAATCATGATGGAGCAGTATCTTGAGAGACAACAACAGATTGATATGTCCTTCAACTCAAAGATTGATGCGTTGATTGAATATTTGAGTGAGAAGTTCGAATCTCTGAGCACACATATGGAGGAGCTGGATATCAAAATTGAACGAGCAGATGCAGCAATAGAGAGGCGGAATGAAGCTAAGAGAGCTGAACAGAAGCTGCACATCAATGCTGTGAACATAAGGGATGAGATTGACTTGCTGGAAGAAGAAGAGAGCATAATCTCGGATTTTCTGGATGAATATTGTCTGCCTGATACATGCACCGATCGACACCCCCTCAGTGACGATCGACACGCCATTCTGACGGCAATTTCGAGTTCTTTCGAGAAACAGAATCGCCTTGCATCGATCGACACACATCATGCAACGATCGACACAGAACGCAGACATGTCCAGAAACCTGCAACAGTGCCAGAACGAGCCTACAAGCCCCCAGTGCCATATCCTAAGGTTCCTAAACCTTCCAGACAAGAGCTAGAAGTGGCTAACTGCATGAAAGTGATAGAAAAGAAGGTGAATGAAATACCACCAGTTGAAACTTCGCGAGTTCATGAAAAGAAGGTGATCTCCACTGATGGTCATCTGAAAGAAGAAGTTCAGATTGGTGGAACTACAGTATCTGATACTGGAGAAAAGAAGATGGCGGTTCCTCTTGAACCTGCTCTAATATCTTCAGTACCTGCAACTGCTCATAAGCAGAAAGCTCCAGACATCAGATATACATCAAAGGTAAGGTACAAATCACATAAGCTTAAACCTTCTGACCACATTATTTTGAATGCAGGAAAACGCAGTAGACCGCCCAAGCTTCACTCCCGCCCTGATTCTGATTACTCATTCCTTGGAAGATCTCATGATCTGAATGCTTATACGCCACCTTGGATGAGGAGACATTCACAGAGACACTCAAAGTCTCTGTTGAAACCTCCATGAGTTCGATCTCTTTCTGATAGGTCAAGCTATTGACCTTAAACAAGCGCTGGGTGGGAGGCAACCCACCATTAGGTACTGGTGTTTTTCTACTTAATTTTTGGTGTTTTTGTTAGGATTTTACGTTTGTTTTTGTTTCTGGTGAGTTTATGTTTGCAGGTCTCGGTTAAATCGCAGTGCAACGATCGACGCACTTCTGTGTCGATCGTCACAACACGAAAGGAATCGCATTGCAGCGATCGTTGCGGTCCTGAGCAACGATCGACTATACACGAAAATCGCCAAGTAACGGTCGATGCACTTAGTGCAACGATCGATGCTCAGCGACAGAGGTAACCCGACAGACATAATTTCACCTTTTCAATTTTTATTTTCTTTTTACCGATCCTTCGCTGGACACTACTGGGGACAGTGTGTCTTAAGTGTGGGGGAGGTGCTACTGACTTTTGTTTTCTGTTTTCTTAAGAGTCAGTCCGTTTTTCAAAAAAATTTTGTTTTATTGAGTCAAAATTGTTTAAGTAAGAAACTATGATTTTCTGAGAAGATTTACAAGACTTGCAGGAACTTAAGTAACCATTGGGATGAAGTTGCATGATCTATCTATGACTATTAGAAAACCCCATCACAGATCAACCTACTGGGAACACCCACATCACTTCAGGTATCAGAGGATCCTTTTACTGACTTCAACCTTAATACTGACTTAGATTTCTCACCTAAGGGCTTGGTATACTTTGTGTCGGATTCCCTTGTTAGTTCTGACACAGCCTGTAAACCTGTCCTATTTAGTTCCCTTCTCCCCTTCTGTAAAGTAAAAAAAAAAATATATATATATATAATAAACTGAGGATGAGTTAGTAACTCCGAAGTGGTCATGGGAATGGTAGCTGAAACTCTCATATCCTGTGTACCATGGAATGTGTCCAAAGTACACCCCATAACGGGAAGAACACTGATAAAAAAAATAAAATGATACCCAGTGGGGAAAAATCAGTTGTTAAAGAAGGGAAAGAGAAGAAAGGGACTAGAGAAAGATAGTATGGTGGTCTAGAGCTGATAAGGTAAGAATCCATGTGCCCTTTGATCGATAATCCTTAGGTGAGACCGCACTTAAATACTTGCAGAAGTCAGTAGGGAGAATTTGAATGCTTGAATGTGATTGTGGAGTTTACCTAGGACAGTTGCTAAGTGTGGGGGAAGTACATTGTGGTCTTGATATCCTGTGATTGATTCTTGCAGTGGTTTACTAAGGGGAATCTGAGTATTGTAGCTTCTAGGATGAAATGAGTTTCTGAAGAGTTTTCAAACCTCTTCACCATGTTTTAGTTCTATGTTTTGCTTGAGGGCAAGCAAAGGCTAAGTGTGGGGGAGTTGATATATCATGGTTTTTACCCATTCTAGACCATGATATAGATGTGTTTTTAGTGTCTTTTGTCTTTGTTTAGAGTCTTTTACAGGTTTAATCAAGTTTGGAGCTAATTGGAGATATTTGGAGCATTTTGGGACTTTTGGGACGTTTTGGCCGAGAGCTTAAGTCACTGTCCGATTTATTGATCATGCATCGACCGACACACATTGTGCATCGGTCGACACACTAGCGAGATGGGCCGTACGCGTCGGTTTAACAAGTTATGAAGATTTGCAAAGAGACCCAGAATAGTTCCAGTATTTACACAGAAGCCCCATCTGAGATTATGCCTATATATACTAGTTTTTGGTGTTTATTTTACGTACGCTTTACATTATACTTTGATACTAATAGCTAAGAGATTTCTAGAGCTTTTGGGGGCTGATCTATTTCCTGTATTCACTTATTTTGGAGAAGATTTCGAACCCCTTTATCTATTTAATTTCTTATATGCAATCTATTATTTCTTTGATTATGTTTTCATTAATCATGTCTGAGTAGATCCATAGTTGAGTTTAGGGTTTCTCACATAGGATTTTATGACTTGCTAGACTTGTTCAAATTCAGTTAAGGATTCATAACTATATCTGTTCTTCAATTTAATTGTGCTTAAAGCTAGTTCTAACCTGATCAATTAGAATCTAGATCTTAGGTTGCTAAATACGTCACGGAAGTGGGGTTTAGGAATCTGAACTAATTAAATTGGGCAATTAAACTTTGCGCAAACGGAAGTTTGGTTTAGGATAATTGTGAACATATCAAACTTGGGATTAATGCTAGTTTAATCTGTTAGTTCTCGCAAACGAAAGTTTGGTTTGCTGCACTTAGGCTTAGAGAATTATCGCAAAGGAATTTGGTTAATTCTATATCTGTGTTTTGAGTTCTAGAACTGTGCTTAATTAGATCCTTGCTGAATGAACTGTCTGCTTGTCTGATTTTCTGAGAATACCCTAGGCTTGACGCTTTTAGTTTATTGCTTCTCAACCGTTAATCTCTGCTACTGTTTACTTTCTTGCTTCGCAATTTATTTACTTCACCATCTGCTTATTTCTAGTTTAATCTCTACGTTTCTGTTTCTATTGAGACCAAGTGTCCCTGTGGATTCGATAGCCCTATATACTACTTTGACATTGCTGTTCACTTGCAGTTTAGAATAGGGTAAAACTTAGAAACCTATCAATGATCAACAATGATTTTGACCATTTGCCTCAAGATGCAAGTATTGTTGAGCCAACACATGAGGAGAATGCTCAAGTCCAAGATGAGTTCTTGAAAGAAGCTGAAGAGACTATCAAAGAATTTGAAATGCTTCTTGGTTGGACTGTTGGTGAAGACCTTGTGATAAGGTATGAAGATGATGATGATGAAGAGACAATCATGGGTAATTCAACCAATGTAAACCATGAAGGAGTAGAAGAAGTTGTGAGATTTGAGGAAGAGCCTTATGAAGATGGGTTGGTTGTTGAGTGCAAGGTTATCAAGGAAGAGAACACACAAGATGAGCTCTCAATCATGGAAGAAATGCCAAAGCAACCAAATCCCATGCAAAAGCCAATTGGAAGAAATCCTATGGAGATACAAGATAGTCCCAATGAAGAATCCTTCAAGGAGGATGAAGAAGATGGATCTCTAATGGATCAACCCTTTCACAACTACCTTGATATAATCTCCACCATATCACCAAGCTTTCATTATCCAAGGAAGATCCCTTTTGAGAAGATAAGGATGAAGGAGTTTAGGGGGTGGTTCTATGATGAGTATGATCCCGGTGATACAAACTCATGCCACATCCCTAACCAAAAAAGAGTGAAGGGATAGTCAAGCTTAGTGACTTAAAACAAGCTCACTTGAGAGGAAATCTCATGTCTATCCTTTTTGGGGAGCTTTGGGGTAAATGCAAAGAAGAAGGGAATGAGTTTTGGGTGCAAAGGGAATTCAATGCTAAACCAAAGGATTATGAAGCCTATGCAATGGTCTAAGTTTGGGGGAAGTCTCATGCCAAATCAAAGATGCCTCCACCTCCCATTCCTCCTCTCCCCCCACTCTCCAAGTAACACTCCAACTTTTGTCTTTTTGATTTTGCATTTTTGATTTAGTCTTTTGTCTCTTTCCCTTGCTTCTTTCACACAAGGGACTGTGTGATTTAAGTTTGGGGGAGGAGACTAGTTTCTAATGATGTGTTTTGTGTTCTTTTCTTCTTTTCTTGTATCTTGAGTCTCATTCATGCATCTAAGGCATAGAAAACTATAAAAATTTGAAAATTTTGAAAACTTTTCACAAAAAGAAGCATGCATTAACATCTTTAGGATTGAGTCTAGTATATATTATGATTGTATTTTATTTTGCATAAAGTGTTTTGATGAAACTTCCACTTGAGTGTCAACTCATGAGCTTGAATTAATGCCCTCTTTAGGAGTTGTAAATGCATTTGAGTGAATTTGAATTTAAGGATGCACCATGTTTGGATCTCACTAGCTTGAAAGTTAGACCTCATTGTTGATACATGTCACCCCTTGTAACACAACTCTAATGAACTTGGACTTAATTTGAACTTTCAATTACTCTCTCTTGGAACTTAGATTGCTCACCAATTGTAACTCTAAAAACAATCATGCTTGCTTATTCCTTTTGACATTCTTACAAGCATTGATTGGCAATTTACATCACTTAATGGTACCTTCACCTTGAACCTTAGCCCATTGTTCTTTTCCCCTTGTTGATTCTTGAGTGAGGCCTCTTGTTGATAATGCAAACTTGTGCAAAATTTTGAATTGATAGGAGAACGACAAGAACTCACTTCCATGCGCCAATTGCATTGGTTGGCTAGATCTAGGATAGGACTTGGGATGAGTTTTTGCTTTCATTTGATGGGTTTGATGGTGAGAGATCATTTTTTGAGTGAGTTGAAAAGAATAGAGTGATTTGAGAGCAAGAAAAGTAAAGAAAAAGCCATAAGGCATGAGTGTTCAAAGGAAACGTTTAGGAAGTATAAATGAAGTAATAGCTCTAAGTTCTTAATGCAAATGAGTCCTCTAAGAAGATAAAAGCAAAGAGAAGAGAAAATGAAAAGAAAAGAGGAGAGTAAAGAGAAAAGAAAAGAGCTAAGTGTTGAAAAAGAAACTTCCTAATTTGTAAAAAGAGCGAAAAAGAAAAGAGTGGGGTGTGAGTTTAAAGATTCAAGAGTGGGTTTGGAATTGGGTTTATGCTTTGGGTTTTGGGATTTAAGCTAAAGAAAGGGCAGAACATGGAAGTGGATGCTTGTATGCATGAATTGTTCTCTTTCTTCCTACTTTTGCATAAAGTCTTGTGTTCCTTTTTATTGAGATAAGCCACTAAACAATTGTAAACCTCACAAAAATCCATGCTAAGCCTCTTTGACACCTTGCCCTTTGATTTGTGGTTCATGTTTCCAAGTAGAGAGTCCACCAAACACCTAATTGAATGTTAAAGAGTTGTGTTGCTTTGGTTGCTTGTTATTGCTTTGATGGTTTGATCATTAGTGCGAAATGTTTGATGAGCATGGCTAACTCTTTTGGAGTAGAGATTGTTTGTGCATTTGCAACTACTTTGAAGGGCATTGAATTGAATTCCTTTGTTGACATTCTCAGATTTCATCTCTCATTTTCAAACCTTTCTCCATAACTTGCCTTTGAGTTGTTGATGCTTGCTTGTGGACAAGCAAGGTTTAAGTTTGGGGGAATTGATATACTTGAGTTTTCATGCATCTAGGATAGTGTTTAGCTCATGTTTTGATCTCATTCAGCATCCATTCTTGTTATCTTCTTGTCCTTTGTCTCATTTAGAGTCTAGGAACATTTAGGATTAGAATTTAGCATTTTAGGTTGTGTTTGGAGTGTTTCTTGTGTCTTTGTAGGTGATTGGAGGTGCAAGGAGTGTTGGTGAGCTAGGGAGTGGAGTTTGGAGCTCAAAGGATGAAGAAATACCCAGAAGGAAGTCCATATCGGCCACCATATCGGTTGGGGTGGCCGATACGCATTCTCGGATCAAGGACCAAGAAATCAGACAGCTCGTATCGGCCTGCGTATCGGGTGGCCAGGTCGATACGGACTCTCGGATTAAAAAAAGGGAGTTCGTATCGGCCAGCGTATCGGCCTAACAGGCCGATACAGTATTCGTATCGGGCAGCGTATCGGCCTGACAGGTCGATACAGATTCCTGTGAAGACCTTTTTCAGACAGCTTTATTTACGAAAATGCCACTGCGTGGCTCCCAACTATAAATACTCATTTTGTGGGATTAAAAACCCTAAGCTACCTAAGCCTAGTTCTTTCTTTTCTTATGTTTATGATTTAGGATTTGTAAACTTTTGATTTTGAGTTTTAATTAAGTACTTTGTTATCTTTTGTTAATCTCTTCTTTCTATCTCTCTTAATCTATGATTTCTCATATCTCTCTTATGATTAGGGAGTAGAGTTTTGGGGTTTTGTGGATGAGGTTAATTTAGATGGTTTATGTGATGATTAGTGATGTTTAGGACTTATTTATGAATGATCCTTCTCTAATTTGTTGATCTCTATGCTAGGTTGCAAGGAATTGTTGAATCTAGATGCTAGGCTTTTTCATGCCCGAAAGGTGTTCGATGAAATGCTTGAATGAACTTTTTAGAGGATTATCACATCTTAGCCTAAGAGATTAGATGTCTAAGGTGATTATTGGTAATGAGAACATGAAACTAATGCTTGTTTGACTCTTAATCACAAATGAGAATTTGATCTTGATTAGGGATTAGACAAAGAGATTAGTACCAAGAGATTGGATTAGTCTAGTGATTAGTGTTCTTAGCCTAAGGATTAGCTTTGCTAAAAGGTATTTGATGGATATTAATGCATGCTTGTCTTGTAATTTGCAAATGAGAATTGAATGATTGCTTGATTAGCATAGGAGTTATGAACATGAGAATGTGATTAGCTTAATTATGATCATTAGTCTTGTTTAGCAATGTTTGATTGATTGAAGCATCATTGATTGTCTCTAGACCACCTAGTCTCCATAGCCTCATCCTAGGACCCATCTTTTATCTTGTTTAGCATCTTATTTGTTTCTTTCTTGCTTTATTTCCTTTCTAGATTGTTTAGGTTGTTAGATAAACCCTTTTATTTGATTTGCTTAGCTTGAGTAGTTTCTTGCATTCTTGATTGGCTACTCTTCTTGCCTCCCTGGATTGATACCTAAAGTACTATAATGACACGAGTAGACTTGAGGAATTGAGCTAGAAATTAGAAAAGTCTATCATCAGGTAGTCCCCCAATTCTTTTAATCCGTATAAGGTTAGAAGAATTATTGGTTTTGGAAGGATCGCTCTGGATCTTTTTCTTTGAGACGATCATTTCAGTTCGTTCGATTTGGAAGGACCATTTCGGGTCGCTTGTTTGAAGGGATAATTTCATATCACTTGGTTTTGGGGGAGGCCGTTCGAGGTCTCTCGGGAGGGATAATTTCATATCGCTTTTTTGTGGAGGGATAATTTCATATCGCTTTTTTTGTGGAGGGATAATTTCATATCGCTTTTTTGAGAGATAATTTCATATCGCTTGATTTTGAAGAGATAATTTCATATCGCTTGGAAGGGATAATTTCATATCGCTTGTTGACGGAGGGATAATTTCATATCACTTTAGCTTTTGAAGAAATAATTTCATATCTCTTTTTGAGGATGTTATGGTGCGGTATTTCGCAATGGCTCTAACTTTTATGACAGAAAGAGGCATTGGATTGAGAGACTTATTTTGATTTCACTAAGATAAGCTAGTATGACTTCGTCAGAATTTGTTGAGCTCGGTAAGAGCTTTGTGTTCGGGGGGTGGCTGCGCTCGAAGTCGAGCTGCCTACGTACCCTTTTAAGGGGATCAAGCCATTTCATAGTTCGATTATGTTGTCGTACTCCTAGTGGAAGTACTTTTTGAGGTTGATGATGTTCCAAGGTCGTAGTTCAGGTTTCTGGGTTTCCACCGACTTGAGTCGGTAGACCCCGTCCTTTACAACGTCGGTGACCTGGTAAGGACCTTCCCACTTTGCTCCTAACTTCCCAGCGTGTTCTTCCTTTTTATGGCCGAACACTTTCCGTAAGACGAGCTCTCCTACTTGAAACCTTCGAGTTTTAATCTTGGAATCGTAGTAACGAGCTGCGGCTTGTTGGTAGTTCTGGATTCGAGCTAGTGCGAGGTTCCTCCTTTCGTCGACGAGATCGAGCACGTCAGTTATCATCTTGTTATTGAGTTCCTCTTGTCATGGGCATTCTTTTTTGCGGATGCTTGACACAAGGATTTCGGCTGGTACTACCGCCTCGATCCCGTAGGCCAGCGAGAAGGGAGTCTCGCCGGTGGATTTGCGGGGGGTAGTCCGGTAGGCCCAGAGTACGGCTGGGAGCTCGTCACTCCAGCTCATTTTGCACTCATTGAGTCTTTTCTTGAGGCTATTCATGATTGCCTTGTTAGCCGCTTCCGCCACCCCATTCCCTTGGGGATAGCGTGGCGTTGAGTAAGTCAGCTTTATGTTCCACGTTCTGCAGAACTCTTTGAAGGCGTTTGATATGAACTGGGAACCGTTATCAGTGACGATCTCGTAGGGTAGTCCGTGCCTGCAAACGATGTTTCGCCAGACGAACTCCTTAACGTGAACGTATTTTACCTTTTGGTATGACTCGGCTTCAATCCATTTGGTGAAGTAGTCCGTCATTACCAATAAGTGTGTGGCTTTCCTTTTGTCGGATGCGATTAGGGGCCCTACGATGTCCATTCCCCATCGCATGAATGGGTATGGCGATGAGATAGAGGAGAGTTTCTCCGATGCTTGGTGGATAATCGGGGCGTGCTTTTGGCACTTGTCGCATTTGTTGGAGAAGGATTCGCATACGGTAGCCATTGTTGGCCAGAAATAGCCTTGCCTTTTGATTCGTACGTCCAGGGCTCGTCCTCCGGAATGGCTTCCACAAGATCCGTCGTGGGCCTGCGTGATCACGGCTAGGGCTTGCCTTTTGTTGAGGCATTTGAGGTAAAGTCCGGAGAGACTCCTTTTAAAGAGCTCTCCTTGTGTGACGCAGTACCTTGCACTTTGTACTTTGAGTTTCCGTACCTCCCATTTGTCGTCCGGAACTTCGCCATTTGTAATGTATCGAATGATCGGAGTTCTCCAATCTTCGTCATTGTCGTGCTCGGGTCCTTTACTGGTGGATGCGGCTTGGATTGGTCCGTCGGGGACGTTTGCGATGTACACAGCATTCCTCGGGTCAGGATCATCATCAATTTCGATGATGTCGCGACTGGTGTTGCCGAGACATTTTTTGTGCTCGACATCGTCCTTTATGGCAGGCTCGTCCTCTCTCAAGGACAAAGCCTTTAGGGCTACGTCGATGCTTGGTTTTTTGATCCCCTCGACCGGTATGATCCTTTTAAGGGTAGGATCTGATGTTGATGCTAGTGCGGCTAGGGCATCAGCTGTGGTGTTTTCCCCCCACGGGATCCGTGTTAGATCAAAGAATTCGATCTGTTCGGTGAGCGTATGGACTACCTGTAGGTATGCTTCCATGCGCTCGTCCTTGGCCTCGTAGTCGCCGTGATATTAGGAGTCGCTGAACGCGTCTACTTCTCGGGCTCCTAGTGCTATTGCTAGTCTGAGCCCGGCTATTAACGCTTCATATTCTGCTTCATTATTTGATGCGGCGAAGCCCAGTCTGAAAGACTGTTCCAATACTTCGCCGGTGGGGGATACCAGTTTTACTCCGACTCCAGATCCTTGCCTTGAGGAAGCTCCGTCAACGTTGAGTTTCCATTTTTTGGCGGAGGTCGGGTCAAGTTCGACGGTTGGTGGGAGCTCGATTATAAAATCTGCAAGTATTTGCGCTTTTAGGCACGTCCGAGCTTTATATTCTATGTCATACTCGCTAAGTTCGATAGCCCATTTGACGAGTCGACCGGACTGGCTCGGACTGTGGAGGATGGTTCTCAGTGGCTGAGAGGTCATTACTATAATCGAGTGCGATTGAAAGTATGGTCGGAGTTTCCGAGCCGATGTCACTAGCGCTAGGGCGAGTTTTTCCATGGCGGGGTATCTGGTTTCAGCGTCGATTAAGGTCTTACTGATGTAATACACCGGCCGTTGTTCGTTCTGTTCTTCGCGAACCAGGACTCCACTTACCGCTGCCGTCGAGACAACTAGGTAGAGGTAGAGGGGTTCCCCTTCTACTGGTTTCGCCAGTATGGGTGGTTCGCTTAGGTAAGCTTTGAGCTGAGTGAACGCTTCTTCGCACTTTTCGTCCCAGAGGAACTTTTTGTTCGCTTTGAGCAAGTGATAGAAGGGCAGACATTTATCAGTCGACCTCGAGATGAAACGGTTCAGAGCAGCTATTTTGCCAGTCAGGCGCTGGACTTCTCGCGTTGTTCTGGGAGATTTCATCTCTATGAATGTTGCGATCTGTTTGGGGTTTGCTTCGATCCCTCTTTCGGTTACTAGGTAACCTAGGAATTCTCCTGAGAAGACCCCGAAGGTACACTTTGCTGGGTTGAGTTTCATCCCGTATTTATTGAGAATGACAAAGCATTCTTTCAGTTGTGGGATGTGATCCTCGTACCTGGAAGATTTGACCAGCATATCGTCGATGTAGACTTCCATAGTTTTGCCTAGGAGTCCTGAAAACATCTTGTTGACGAGACGTTGGTAAGTCGCTCCTGCATTTTTTAGTCCGAAGGGCATGACTTTGTAGCAGTATGTGCCTCGATCAGTTATGAATGAAGTCTTTTATTGGTCCTCGGGGTTCATTAATATTTGATTGAACCCCGAGAAAGCGTCCATGAAGGATAGCAGCTGGTGTCCGGCGGTGGCTTCGACTAGCCGGTCGATGTGTGGGAGTGGGAAGCTGTCCTTCGGACATGCTTTGTTGAGATCCGTGAAATCTACATAGACTCTCCACTTCCCGTTCTTTTTCTTAACCACTACAGGGTTCACAAGCCAGTCGGGGTATTTGACCTCTCTGATTGATCCGATTTTTAATAATCGGTCGACCTCATCATTGACGGCTTGAGCTCGTTCCGGACCTAGTTTTCGACGTTTCTGTCTTACCGGTTTGTAGGTTGGGTCAACATTCAGCTCGTGGCTGGTAACGTCGATGTTGATCCCTCTCATGTCTGCTGAGGACCAGGCAAAGGAGTCGACATTTTGTTTGAGGAAAGAGACCAGTTCGTTTTTGACTGGCTCTGATAGGTCGATTCCAATGCCAACGAGTCTTTCGGGATGAGCATCGTCTATGCAAACTTGGGTCGTGAGGTCCTTTGGAGGTCCTATTTGACTCGGGTCGTTCGACCTTTTGGTCTGCATGGTGGCGAGCTCGTCCTCTTTCTGTAATTGCTACGCAGGGGATTTTTCAATCTGTTTGTATCCATTCATGTAGCAATGGCGGGAATTTTTTTGACTTCCGTACACGGTTTTTACCCCTTTAGGAGTTGGGAATTTTACGCATTGATGGTAGGTCGACGGTACCGCTTTCATGTCGTATATCCATGGTCGACCTAAAATAGCAATATAGGGAGCTGGCCGATCCACTATGACGAATTCTGCCATTCTTCGGACTCCTCCAGCTATCACCGGGGCGAAGACAGAGCCCATCGAGTATGTTGTTTCGCCAGCGAACCCTACTAGTGGTGTCTTTTCTTCCACGATCTCGGAGTCGTTGAAGTCCATCTTTTTGAACGCATCGTAAAAGAGGACATCTACCAAACTTCCTGTGTCGATCATTATCCTTGAGAGTTCGACATCTCCCACTACTAGACAAACGAGGAGAGCGTCGTCGTGTGGTTTGTCGAGATTGCTTGTCTCGCTCTCGTGGAAAGTGATCTCTTGGTCTGGACCTATCATTGGGATTCTCCCCCCTTTGTCAGTTTCGACTCTTCTTTGAAGAGCTTTGATTGAATTGACCGAGTCTCGGCAAAGCTTGGAGCCACCAAAGATGAAGTCGATTCGTTTAGGGGGTACAACCCGTACACCCCCCCCCTCCCCCGCAGAGACGACGGAGATTGATTCGTGAGCGTAAAATCTTAAAGGGAGCCGGAGGTGGGGATAACTCCGAACCTTTCGGGGTGCCGCTCAGGCTGAGATCGCCGAGAATAAACTCAACTCGCTTCCGCGACCCTTGAGGAAGTGTTTCGGGAGATTCCGGCTCCTTTGTCCGTTCTCGTTTATTTTGAGAAGGCCTCTTGGTGTTCGACTCTTTGGTCTGTTTTCATTCTTTTCGTCGGATGGAGTTTCCTCCTCGACTTCTGAGTCTCTTTTGCTTTCAGACTCTCGCTTTTGAGCCTCGACTTTAGCTCAAGTATAGCAGTCTTCGGTCGAGTGTCCTCTTTTGTTGGGAAATTCACCGAATTTTTCCTTGTCAAACTCGAATTTCTTCGAGCTCTTCGGGCTCTCGACCGCATTGACGTTCCCTGATTTGCGGGAATCTTTTTTCAAGTTCGAGTTCTGCGAGCTCGAAAGGTTCTTTTCTTCTCGGTGCTTTTCTCTGAGGGTCGTGGTTTCGTCCTCGAGGCGAGCGAAGGCCGATGCGCGATGAAGGGCGTCATCGAGTGTTTGAGGTTTGCGGACTGTTATTTCCTCGCGGAACCTGGTTGAATACCATAGTCCACGTCGCAGTGCTTCTATAGCTACTTCGTCTCGTGGGTTTGCGATTTTGGATATTATTTCCTTAAATCGGTCGATGTACGAGCGAAGCGATTCGTCGGGTTTTTGGGAGACGCCAAACAGAGCTGCCTCGGTAGTCTTTTCCTCGATAAAGACGGAGTATTGTTTGAGGAAAGCCATCATGAACTGGGTGAAATTGTCGATGGACCATTCTTCCAGTCCGGCAAACCATTCTAGGGCGGAGCCCGATAGGTTTTCGGCGAAGAGCCTGCAGAAAGACGGCTCTCTCTCCTCGTCGGTAAGGTATACCCTTGCCATCGCTAGTCGGAATGCCCTGATATGGGCTTTGGGGTCCGACTTCCCAGAGAATTCCGAAAATTTAGTTTTCTTGATTTCTCGGATTCTTGCAAAGGCGATCCGGTCTGTGAACGGCGTTTGTCGCGTTTCTTCAATCACTCGATCGATGTCGGGCGCCGCGCTTGTCGCCATGTGAACTTTGGAGCTCAGACTGACGAACTGAGCCTTGGCTTGTTCAATATACTGTCTAAGCATGTCGTGGTCGTCGCCCGTCGTAGGCGCGAACTGGGCTCGTGCCTGATTGGACTCAAGTCCGGGGAAAGCGGGGTCGAGGAGATCGATTACTGGGAACGATCCCGTCTGGCCGACCTGCGGCGTTCGGAACTGTACCGTATTTGACCCGTTAACGGGTCCTGAGCTCGAGGCGAAGGCAGAGCCTCCTAGTTGCCTCAGCCGGATATTCGAACTATTCGGGAAAGGTGGTGGCCCGTGTAATGGTCGACTACCCGATCCGGTTGGATCTGTGATCATTGAATTTGAACCGAATGGGGTTGGAGTCGCGATGGGCGTCATTATAGGGCGAAAGCCACTATTCGACGTACTGGGGAAATTCCCCGACGTTCCCGGTGGAGTTACCACCTGGGAGAAGTCCAAGCGTGTACACGGTGGGGGACTTATAGGGGTTCGTGGATCGTGTGTTGATCTACCCCCTGGTTTTGGCTAGCGAGCTCTTCAAGACGGGCGTTAATACGCCTTTCCTGTTCATCGAGCTGCGTGGCCAGAGAACGGTTTGCGATCTCCTGGGCCCTTGCGCTTGCCTCATTATTTCTCGTTCGATCTACCAATAGGCTTAACATCGAACGGATTTCAGCAAGATCGTTTGGCCCTTGTCTCTGTGGAGCAGAAGGCAGTGGCGAATTGGGTCTGGTTGTTCCAGATCCGCCTCCTGGGGTGGGAATCGAATCGTTTCTCATCCACACCCATTTTCTGCTCGGATCGTTAGTTCCTGACAAAACATTTGTCAGAGTCTGACTCGTCGCGATTATTTGGGCAACTGAGCCGGCCGGTGCCGAGGTCGCAGAGACTTAGGCAGAGCTCGTCAACACGCCATCGGTCTGACCCATGATTCTTACCCCGGTGGTGTTCTGAGGAACGTTGTCGACCGTTTGAGGGTGGTCAACCGGTGGTGTGGCGCTGGGAGAGCCAGATTGGTCGGGATTTATCTCGATCTATCGGATCTAAGATCTGATTCTTAAGACAGGAAAAACTATAGATAGTCCCCACAGTCGGCGCCAAATGTGAGATCCGGGATTCACACTAAGAATTTGTATTCGTGGATTTAGACTTTTGGATTTAGAAATGGTATAGTTTCCTATGAATCAAAGACTTTATTGAGATTGATCGTCGAGATAGAACAAACACAATCGAAAAGAGAGTACAAAGTATGATGTTCGAGCTATCTACTCGAAGTGTTCTAAGTTAGGGTCAGAATATCTTGAATGAGTTGCCACTTCTTCTTTTAAATAGTCTCGACTCTGACCTCTCTGTTCCGATATTTCGGCCTCTCCTTCGTAACGATCCCCGTGATTCTCGCGGATCAGTTGAACTGGAAAAGACCGAGTCGCTCTACCTCCACGTCGTCTCCTGCCGAGCTCGAGCTTGATCGCCTCTTACTTCGGCATCGCTTGGGCCTCGTTAAAGTGTCATCCGTTTGGGCCCAACAATCGAATTGTCTCGTCTCTTCGTCTTTGATCCTGGAACGGGCTCATAGATACGGGCCTTTGTCTTGTTTGTTAATGGGCCGGATTTCCTAGAGGGAAATCCAGTACCAACATTCACCAATACAACAGCTGCCTAAGAGTACCAGGTCTAGAAGAGTATCAAGTAAAATGTACTTTCTGCACATGCATTAGCATTAATGAATAGATACAATGATCAAATGGAAATATCTCTCAAATAATGACTGGAGGCCCATTACATCAAAGGCATACATGAGTATTTCCAAAAGAGAAACACAATAACAGAACTACAACATCTACCAAGAGCAGCACAAGGATCACGTAACAACGGTATTTTTATGCAAGGGAGATATAGGACAAGTTAGGATGGAAACAAAGCAAAGCTAGGGAATATAAATACTGGAGACACATCAAAAGATCATTGCACGGACTGAAGGTAACAAGGCGACACACATAGAAGAGTAGAGAAGAATAGAAACTGAGGAAGAGAAGAACTTGCCTCTTCTTCCTCGCCCTCTTTTCCCTCTAAAACCTCTAGTTCCCCTATCTCCTCGAACAAAAAGCGAGACCATTTCCTGCGCATTTTGAGAAGGCTTAACCGGACGGTCCCTCAAGATTCTTTTTGCTGAAGCAGTCATTAGATTATTCTCATAGTTTTTTTCCATCATTCTCATAGTTTGGTTCAACGTCTGAGCTTGGATCAAAATACATATCTTTATCTTGTTCGTCTAGTGAAGCAAAACAATTTTCCGTAGACGTACCCATGGGAAATACAATCGAGGGCGGATCACTAGCATGGCAGGAAACCTTCTGAACAACTACCATATCAGTCTTGAAGGAGAGATTACCTATGGGGAGAGATGCTTTGGCAATTGACTGTGTGCCAACTAAAATTTGTTTGTAATTTAGGACGTCCTTTGAGAATGATGTAGTGGCTCAAATAGCCTCTGATGCTGCTGTAACATTTGCACAAGTTGCAACCTCTGAAAATATTTTAGAAGTTGGAAGAACTGATACAAAAGCTGTGGTCATGTCAATAGCTGGAATGGTTTCCTTTAATGAAGGAGAATCATTTGATGCAACATTGAAGATGAATGTAAAAGCTGTATAAATAGGTGAGGTAGTGGTTTCAGGATTTTGTTGGATAGAAGTTGAAGGGTTTATTACCTTAGTATTATCAACGATTGATGCTTGGTCAAAGACAACACCAAGAGGGCATGTACCTGAAGTTAAAGCGACACTAAGAGGAGTTGCAGGCATAAAGTCTTTTGATCTTTGTTCCAAAGGAAGCAAGCATCTTTTTCTTTATGATCAAGTTGACCACACCTTTCACACTTGGTAGGGAGCCAAGAGTATTCAACCGCAATCATGGAAATGTTTCCTTCTTTGTCCTCTGCCGCAATTCTCTGCGGAAATGGCTTATCCAACTCGAGCTCTACCATTATCTTAGCTTCACCAAGCATAGTTGGATCTAACCATGGCTTGATAGTTTGCATAGGTTCACCTAAACCTGATGTGATCCATTTGATCCCAAATATTGAATAGAGCTGGCTTGGAATGATTATTAGAGTTACCCAAACCGGTATTGTGGTGATTTCAGGTATTGACAGAGATGTCACAGAAGACCAAGGATCAACAAACATCATGCAATCATCAACATACCACAAACCACGTTGAAGAACCTATGATCTTGTAGCAACATCCGGAATATGGAAAATGTAAGAGAATCCGGCTAATTGTTTTTTATAAGAATTGGCTTGACATTTTGAAAATGAGAAATCACTTGAGATTTTGAATATGAGAATTCACTTGAGATTTTAAACGTGAGAAGTAAAATCTGGTTAAGAATTTACAAAAAAAAATTGTTTTAATTTAAAGATTTTTTTATTTTCATTCGACTTTATGTCAAAATTTTTAAATATTTAAATAAAAGTTGTGCTTATGTTATCAGCTCTCTCTCTCTCTCTCTCTCTCTCTCTCTCTCTCTCTCTCTCTCTCTCTCTCTCTCTCTCTCTCTCTCTCTCTCTCTCTCTCTCTCTCTCTCTCTCTCTCTCTCTCTCTCTCTCTCTCTCTCTCTCTCTCTCTCTCTCTCTCTCTCTCTCTCTCTCTCTCTCTCTCTCTTTTTAATATGAAACCACATAATTAACTAAAGATTACTTGAATTTTCTAGGGAACTAGAATCTATATAAGGTTGTTAAACCACCAAATTTTAACGTTAACCCGAGATTAAAATCAGTTTTGGATCCTTCAAATGTTCCATATATAAGATTTTCTTATAAGTAACTATGTTGGACTAACACTTAAATTATCATTATCACAGTGGGTGATTTCAGATCTTATTAGGTAGAAAGCAAAGTAGCTCGATTACAAAAGAAATCTCTCATCTTGAGACTTAGTTATAAATTGAAACTGCCACCTCTTCAAAGCCTGAAGTATGTGTGAGTGCAGTTTTGCTTTCCTCCCTTTTCTGTTGAGAAAAGGATCGATAGAAAAATAAATGATACTTACAAAGTAAGAAAATTGTTCCTCTAAATAAAAATGTCGGTGGAAGCCCCTTTGGTCCAGTGGTTTGACCAAAGGTTCATTAATGCTTCTACACCAGCAAGTCTCAGGTTCAAATCCCTGAAGGTGCAATTTCTTACAGATTAGTGGAGGTGGAGCCGTTCATCATGGTCGTGGTGGATTCTCGTGGAGCGGAGGTAGTATTATCTGTAAAATTGTCCTTGTAATAGTTCTCATAATCTGTATCAGCGTTAAAAAAATAAAAAATAAAAATGTGGATAAAAGTATGAGGAAAAATCAGTCGATAAAAAATTAAATAATACTCTAGAAAAATAAGGAAATCACAAAAAATGGAAAGGAAAATGAATTGTATCAAAGTTGTATGTGTAATTAGAAGATAGAAAGAATAATAGTATACATGCTCTTTGATCGATATTTCTTCGATAATAAGACCTCACACCTTAAATAAGTATAGGATTCAACAATGATAAGAATTTGGATGTAGGGGATTTTGAACGGGATTTGGAACTGTTACAAAGTTTATGGTAAACTAGATTTTGACCCGCACTTAAGTGCGGGTTTAATTTTCTTTACAAATTTTACTTTTTATTCATTTTGTTAATAATAGTTTAGATTTTTAACTATGTAATCTAATTTTCATTATAATTGTTTAACCAACATTATAAACAGTGAGTTAGCAATTTAGTTTTTTTTTAAAATGAATTATGTGTTATTTGGAGGAGATATATCGTAAGGATTAAGAGATTAAAATAACGATTTCGCATTATATATTTTAATCTGCGTTGTATCGTAAGATCATAGTTTGGAAAAATATATATATGTGAAAACAACTATTGTAAAAGTTATGTGGTATATGTTTAATTGTTATTTTATTTATCTAAAATATTATTTTATAAAATACATGTTGTAGTCGTATATATAATTTGCAAATTTGATGGAACTATCCGTTAAAAACTTCATTCAAACATAAAGCATAATTTGACGCTTCAAATATTTGAATAATATAAGTATGAAATCATTTTATTATTTTATTAATTTTAAAATATATCAGCTGAAATTATTTACTATATGCGAATTTTTTTTAGAAAATTTATAATTGAGATTGGCTAATTAAATTTTCAACCCGTTTAATTAATTAAATATTTGTCAGTTTGATGGAAAAACCTGCTAAAAAGTACAATCGTAAAAACATCAATCGTAATATGTGTATATATATATATATTTGAAACAAAGAAAAAAGATATTAAAATATTATTCAAATATTTGAATAATATAAGTATGAAATCATTTTAATATTTTATTAATTTTAAAATATATCAGCTGAAATTATTTACTATATGCGAATTTTTTTATAGAAAATTTATAATCGAGATTGGTTAATTAATTTTTCAACCCGTTTAATTAATTAAATATTTTTCAGTTTGATGGAAAAACCTGCTAAAAAGTACAATCGTAAAAACATCAATCGTAATATGTGTATATATATATATATATTTTAAAACAAAATAAAAAAGATATTAAAATATATTATAAATATATTTTGAATTAAATCATAAATTAAGATCATAAATTAGAGAATCTTAAATATATAATAGTTGATGTATAAATTATTCATTATATTTATCAATTAATTTGTTTTGATTTTAATTAATTAGGAAAGTGGGACCTATTAGATTTTGGTTGTTTGGTTACATGTTTAATAATTGTCTTGTTTGGAAACATGGATTGTAGAGATAATGTTATATTCCCTAATTACCCTTAATGAAGGTTACAAATCCTAATAATATTAATGGCAAATTTGAGGAACAACATTTATGTACCATGGACAAACTCCAATTTTTTAATAGTATTGATGATTGACCCTTCTAAGTAGTTCTGATGATTGACCCTTCTCAGAACTACTTAGAAGGGTCAATCATCAATACTATTAAAAAATTGGAGTTTGTCCATGGTACATAAATGTTGTTCCTGAAATTTGCCATTAATATTATTAGGATTTGTAACCTTCATTAAGGGTAATTAGGGAATATAACATTATCTCTACAATCCATGTTTCCAAACAGACAATTATTAAACATGTAACCAAACAACCAAAATCTAATAGGTCCCACTTTCCTAATTAATTAAAATCAAAACAAATTAATTGATAAATATAATGAATAATTTATACATCAACTATTATATATAAATTAAGATTCTTTAATTTATGATCTTAATTTATGATTTAATTCAAAATATATTTATAATATATTTTAATATCTTTTTTATTTTGTTTTAAAATATATATATATATATATACACATATTACGATTGATGTTTTTACGATTGTACTTTTTAGCAGGTTTTTCCATCAAACTGAAAAATATTTAATTAATTAAACGGGTTGAAAAATTAATTAACCAATCTCGATTATAAATTTTCTATAAAAAAATTCGCATATAGTAAATAATTTCAGCTGATATATTTTAAAATTAATAAAATATTAAAATGATTTCATACTTATATTATTCAAATATTTGAAATATATTTTAATATCTTTTTATTTTGTTTCAAATATATATATATACACATATTACGATTGATGTTTTTACGATTGTACTTTTTAGCAGGTTTTTCCATCAAACTGACAAATATTTAATTAATTAAACGGGTTGAAAATTTAATTAGCCAATCTTATATATATATATATATATACACATATTACGATTGATGTTTTTACGATTGTACTTTTTAGCAGGTTTTTCCATCAAACTGAAAAATATTTAATTAATTAAACGGGTTGAAAAATTAATTAACCAATCTCGATTATAAATTTTCTATAAAAAATTCGCATATAGTAAATAATTTCAGCTGATATATTTTAAAATTAATAAAATAATAAAATGATTTCATACTTATATTATTCAAATATTTGAAGCGTCAAATTATGCTTTATGTTTGAATGAAGTTTTTAACGGATAGTTCCATCAAATTTGCAAATTATATATACGACTACAACATGTATTTTATAAAATAATATTTTAGATAAATAAAATAACAATTAAACATATACCACATAACTTTTACAATAGTTGTTTTCACATATATATATTTTTCCAAACTATGATCTTACGATACAACGCAGATTAAAATATATAATGCGAAATCGTTATTTTAATCTCTTAAGCCTTACGATATATCTCCTCCAAATAACACATAATTCATTTAAAAAAAAAAACTAAATTGCTAACTCACAGTTTATAATGTTGGTTAAACAATTATAATGAAAATTAGATTACATAATTAAAAATCTAAACTACTATTAACAAAATGAATAAAAAGTAAAATTTGTAAAGAAAATTAAACCCGCACTTAAGTGCGGGTCAAAATCTAGTATGGTATTATAATTTGTGAGCTTCTGCGTTTTTAAACCTTTTCTGGTAATTTGTTTGCTTTGTTTGAAGATAAACAAATTTTTAAGTCTGAAGAAGTTGATATACCTCATATTTATCACATTTTTTTTTTTTGGTAAAAATATTTATCTTTTTATTTATCACATTTTATTATGATTTTTATATGTTTTAATAAATAAACTAATAGTGTATTATTAATTTTAGAGTTTTTATAGCTTTTTTAGATACTCTAGATGTTTTCGACAAAAAGGAGCTGGAAGCAAACATTTTGGAGATTGATTAGCTTTGTGACACCATAAGTTTGTCATCGTACAGAGGACTTACTATGGTGATATCTTGCTCAAATTTAAACACAACATAGTTAATTAAGGATATAAGCTTTGATATCCAAGAAATTTGAGACCTATCTAATTGTTAAATTTTAAGATATGCTCATATTATGGATTGATATGTTTGGCATCGAAGCAGAGCAAGCAGAGAAAAAAAACTGTGATCGACTCGAGATAATAGACCTGGTCAAGAAAATCATTTGGTCGATCAGTATTTTTGGAAAATCCATAAAGAGTGATGGACCGCCTGATTGACTTGTTCCTGAAATGATTGATCGACCACACCTCTGAAAAGGGTGAGCACTTTTTTATTTTTCCTCAGATTTGCTCAAATCTTGGAAGACCCTAATGACTTTATATCCTACACCAAACACAAATGGAGACCCAAAACTGAAGACACAACTGCCTTCAGTGGAGCTTGACACGCTTTTAATTAAAAGCCACCATTTTTTTAAAAATAGTTTCCACTATATTTTCAGTTTTTTTTTTGCTTTGTTCATTAGGAGAATATCCCATCCTTTTATATCTGTTACATAGAAGTTTTATGAACCCTTTTTATTTATGAAATTCACGGTTTGATACAAAAAGAATTTGTGGAAAACTCTTATCACCTCATATGCGTACAGAAAGCACAAATGGAGCAAAAACAATTGAAGACATATCCACTTTGAGTGGGGTTTGAGAAGCATCCAATTAAAAGCCACCAAAATTTCATAGTTTCCACTATATATATATATATTTTTTTTTTTTCTGTTTTGCTTTGTTCATTAGGAGAAGAGCTCATCCTTGTATCTCTTTATAGAGAAGTTTTATTAACCCGTTTACTTATGTAATCTATTATTTCTTGCTATGATTTCGTTTTTTTATTATTAGGTAATTTTATTTTGGGTTAAAGGTTTTCTACAGGGTAGACATGGGTGTTTCAGGTCGGGTTTGGGTCAGGTCTATTCGGGTACAAATATATTCGGGTGAGGAATTTTAGTACTCATATAGACTCCGACCAAGTTTTGATTCGAGTTTGGATCAGGTTTTTTCGAGTCCGGATCGGTTCGGATTCTAAATTGTTATACATATAAAATACCCAAAATAAAATGGTCCATTTCGAATTCGGTTCGGTTCCGGATATTTTCGGTTCTTTATGTGTATTTTTATCCAAAATAGACGGAAAAATTAACCAAATCAAATTAAGAAAATAATCTCTATATATCGTTCCATCATATTTTCTATTAGCACTATGCATGATGTTATCTATGCTATTTTATGCCATATGCGTGTAAAAACGTTATAATTAAATGTTTATACAATTGATTATATATATTACATATAATAATACAAATCTTATTAAGTCCAAAGAATAATTTTATATTTCAAGTTTTTAAAATATAAAACTTCACCAATGAAGAAACTAAATGATTAATCTTAATGACTAGTAATGTTAAAGATAAACCTTTTTAGTAGGTTAGTGCCTTTGATTCGAATCCTCGGATACCCGTTCGGGTTGGATTTTGGGTAATACCCATACCCGTACCCATAACCACGAATATGCTAGCTAAATATCCAATAAAATAAAATACTTATTTTGGTTTGGATATGGGTTCAGATATTTTTTTCGAGTCCAAATCTGCGTATTCGGATCCGGGTATTTTGCTCAAACCAACTACATGGGATTCATTCTTTGTTTGATAGAGATTTTCGTTTCTAAAGAATCACATTCTATAGATAGAAGTAATTCTCTATATAATCATGTTCTTAATGCATATTGCTAAATTAACCATTTAATTTGGCATAAAGCTATTATTCCTCGACATGCGTCTACTGCCTGTTTTTTTGTTTTTGATAGGAACCTGACGTTGGAGCGTATGGCGGCGTGGGGCTATGACACTGAGAGGACTTGTCTTCTTTGTGGCGAAGCTATTGAGAACAAAGATCATATGTTCTTCTCCTGCAATTATTCACTGGAGTTGTGGCGATCTGTCACTACTCATCTAGGATTTTTGCATGCTCCTCATGCTTGGGACACTGCCATGCTTTGGCTTAGCTCTAATCAGTCTAGTAAATATGTCAAGATTGGTTTACTCCAAAGTTGGCAGGCGACCATTTATTCCATTTGGCAAAAGCGTAATAATCGAGTCCACAATGGTACCACTCTTCCTCCAAGTGTTCTTAGAAAGCAGATCTTTTCGACCCTCAAGATAAAATCCTCGGCATTGATCTCTGTTGGATTCTCGATCGGTCTCCCTCTATCTCTGTTATGGACCCGTTGGCATCCCCTTTAGTTTACTTCTTTTCTGTAGGTTCTTATGATCCTCTGCTTATTCTTAACCCATATCTGTTTGTTGGGTTCCACCCCTTCTTTTTCTTATTTCTGATGCTTAATTCTCTTGTAGCTGTTTAACATTTATTTAAAATCTATGAAAGCTCTTTGTCAAAAAAAATTTTTAACCATTTAACTTTGATTTAGTAAAATCATCGTTTAAACATCACATGGTTGTTTGCACACACAAAAAAAACATCACATGGTTGATTGGTTTGAACTAGCTTTTTTCTTTTCTTTTTTTTGAACTAGCTATGGTTTGAACTAGCTTAAATAGGCTATATCTTTAGAACACTAATAATGATTCTAAACATCATTGGTGAACATATCGAACGCGTATTTCATTACCTTTATTGAATTTTCTTGCTTATGAATGTGTATGATTTAGATCAATATGAAAATTCGATTTAGGCCGTAAGGAGTTATCGAATAAACGTGTTTAGTCAGATTTTAGATCTTTGCTAATTTGAAAAGAGAGCGTGACGAGGAAGCAAGTTGAGACAAATGGCATATAGGGTTTGGGTATTTTTTCAGGTTCCACTTCTTTATACTATACTAATACTAGCTTTGGTTTATGGTCGATATTAAAGGATCTAAAGAAGCCTATAATTATTGATTAATGACAAGTCAATTGGCCTATGTAACCTTTGTTCTCAACCAAGTAGACTAGCTCTATAAATATGCTTGTTATGATTTTGTTGATGCAACTATATCTGCCGATAGATGCAGCCTTCTTACAAACCTTGTATAAAATCAATATATTTATCTCTTGATGACAAATCTAAGTTTCTTTCCTTCTTTGTTCTTTTCACATAATAAAGCTCTTATGAGCTTAATCTATCTTGGTTTTGAGATTGCTCATGTGTTTGCAAAATTTAATGCTCTGAGCTGTGATAAATATAAAAAAGAAAACAGAAAAATGTTAAAGTATGTTGATTAAACAAAATTGCAAGTATCCATGATGTCCATTACTTGTAATAATTTTTCCCTTAGATGAGATCTATATGAATGTCCACACTCTATTATTATTATTGCAATGGATGAATACTCAAACGGTCATACCTCAGATACAAGATACATAATCGTATTCCAAAAACTGCTAATACAAATAAAAGAAAGATTAAAGGGGGCAAAACATAGTATAATACGCAAAAGACTTGATCATGTTAAGGCAACAACCTTTCGCTTGCGAATCCGTTCTAGACAACCATTAATCCTATGTTCTAGACAGTCTAAAGAACAAGAAGCAAGCTTATACCTGGAACAGTGAACTTCATAGTACACATGAGCCGGGCAACGCTGCTCACATCCATCACAAATAGGCCGAGTACTGCTATCGTTACGAAGCACTTTCACCTCGAAAATAATGTAACTGAATGTGAAACCAGGCTTCATACAAACAGAGGGCCCAAATATGCAATCGAGGTGGATAGTGACACAACATTTGTTGCATGTGTAGAACCATTTTGTTGAATCTACTTCTTTCTCACATACCTCACACCAATACTTGGCATCCACGGTTTCTCCGTAGCAAAGGTAGAGAGGATGCTCATCGTGTTTGTAATGCACCTCGTTAGGATATGTAGCGCATCGATAACACAAACAGAAGTCGCATGTAGTACACTGTAGACGAGATATCCAACAAGGTTTCTTGCAAACGTTGCATGTGACCTTCTCTTTGTTGCGGAGCTCTAATATGGGGAAACATAAGGGATGTTCATGACTTTTATGGGTGAAATAATCTGGAAGAGAAATACATCGAATATCTATTCGATATATATCGCTAAGCAGGCAACCTTTGTCTATGCACTTGTACCTGAAACCACTGAACCTTTGGAGACAAACTGAACAACGCATGTCTTCATAACTGTCTTGACGAGTCGTGTCTAAGAAAAGCGGGTGTTTATGCAAAGCATGATCCAATTTTCTAGGAAGGTTGGCACATACCTCATGGAGAGAAAAGTCACATTGTATACAATTGTAGAAGTCACGTGAGTCGATAGGAAGAACACACGCCTGACATTGCTTGTCAACATTTTTGTACATCTTCTCGAGTCTTAGATGATGTTCATGACAAAAATGTTCTATCAAACCAACACCGATCTTCTTGAACGGTGCAACGTTTTCACTATCGCCTGGTTCTTCAGGCTCCCATTCAAGTTCTTTCCCGTTCCATACTTCTCTATGAGTCGCACATTTTGAGTGGGCGACATAAGAACAACCTTCATGACTGCATGCATACAGACCATACTTGTTGTCAACAGTCTTGTGGCAAATCCGGCATGACCGAATTTCAGGGGAAAGGTAAGGAGTATGAGAAAGACGATGCTGATGACGCGTGATCTTAATGGCGCGTGGTAAGTTGATACAAGACTTGTGGACCAAGTAACTGCATTGAAAACAAGCGTAGCTTGGATCCGATTGATTGATCACCCCACAAGCATCACATGGAACTAATAAGGGACGTGGGAAAAGAGAGAGAGAATGGTGATGGCTTTTAGGGTTTGAGATGGTAAGAAAAGGGAATTTAAAGGAGCAAGATAGATCCAAACAAAAGCTACAAAGGGAGCAACGGTAGTAAAACCTGGTTGTGTTTGATCCACACCAAGTGCATTTATCAGTTTCAGTTTCATTCTTATTACTATCAATGAAATCAAGAGGGTGTTGGAGATGATACGGGTGTATTAGCTTCTTGGGTTGCGCGTAACAACCTATATGAAACTCCACATCACAGGTGGTGCAGCTGTAATAAGAATCATCTCCCCACCTAAACATATCTCTGCAACACACAAAACAAACAGATTTAGGGGTCTCTTTGGAGGTTCGACGAGAGAGGGTGTGAAGGTGAGCCGGATGAGAGCGACGACATATAGGGTTTGGATTATTTTTAGAATCCATTTCTTGGCAGCTTTGGTTATGGTGGATGTGTTATGATGCTCTCACATTCATGGTGGAAGTTGATAATTATAAGAAATAACTAATGTTCGGCTGTATCCATCTCTCCAGAGTCTCCACTAATATTTTAAATTATCCCCAGGATCTGTATGGTTGTATCCAGACTATGCAATGAATACTCGAACCAACAAAGTCAAACCCATATAACAAGAAATCTAAATAATCATTTGAGTTACATTATTGAAAAGTAAAATATGTTTGACGACAATTAATATTGATCATGTATGTTTCAATAATGTGAAGTCTGCCTCACAAGTCTGCCTCATAAGTCTGCTTCACAAGTCTGCTTCACAAGTCTGCTTACAAGTCTGCTTCACAAGTCTGCTTACAAGTCTGCTTACAAGTCTGCTTCACAAGTCTGCTTAATAGTTCGGACCAAAATGACAAAATGTCATTTTGGTCCGAACTATTAAGCAACTAGATTAAAGACCAATTTCGTTTTCTCCCTCCTTCATGGATCCTCTTTCCATCGAGAACTCAGTTTCAGAGTTCGCCGCCGTAACCCGTGATGCGCCTCATCCTACCTCTGGCTCTTTTGATGTTGTTGCCATCGAACTGGAAATTACCCAGAGAGAAGACCAAAGCGCAGACCATATCTCTGTCTCCCCCAACCTGGCTGATTTTTGTCAAGCAAAGGACCCAACTCTCCTAAATGCAGAAGTCGCCCAATCTCGTCCTCCATTGGAAACAGGTGGTGCTAAACAAACTTTGAAAGGAGCTTGGATAAAACCTTTGACCCTTCCTCCAAATCAAACTCAGGACTCAATAGCTTGGCCGATATTATCTGGTGAGAAAGTTAGCCGTAAAAACAAATCGCAATTTGCTCCGGTACGGCAAACAGGCTTCGCTGGAGGTAAGGAAATCACTGCCTCTGAAAGTTTGTCTCACTTCTCTGGAGGTCGTGGAATCACTGTCTCTGAAAATTTGTCTCAGAAGCAAACAAATGAATCAACAACAGACATCAGCCTTCAGAAAATTTCGTCGAGATTTCCCTGGGCTGCAAAAATGAATCAAAATTCCAGAAATCTTCATCGAGTTACTTCACCAACCTATATGGCCGATGGTACACCAAAGGTACAAATTCCAGACAGTGTTCTGCTTCAAGGTTTGGAAAATCAGAGAGAGTATGTTATAGGACAGTTTTATCGCTGTTCTGTTCCATCCGGTGGCCTCATCCATGCAGTTTTAAACAAGATTTGGGGTAGAAAGTGTAAGATTTTTGTGCGGAAATTAGGAGAATTCTCTTACATTTTCCACATTCCTGATGCTGATACAAGATCATGGGTTCTTCAACGCGGCTTGTGGCACGTCGATGATTGCATCATGTTTGTTGCCCCATGGACCTCTTCAGCCTCTTTGTCACTACCTGAAATAAACACAATTCCGGTGTGGGTCACACTAAAAAGTATTCCAAGCCAGCTCTATTCAATCCTTGGGATTAAATGGATTGCATCAGGTTTAGGCGAACCTATGCAAACTATTAAGCCGTGGCTCGATCCCACTCAGTTAGGTGAAGCAAAGATTTTGGTGGAAATAGAGTTGGATAAACCTTTTCCGCAGAGAATCGCAGCAGAGGATAAAAAGGGGAACATCTCTATGATTGTGGTTGAGTACTCATGGCTCCCTACAAAATGTGGAAGATGTGGTCAACTTGGCCACAAAGAAAAAAGATGCTTGACTCCTATTGGACAAGGGTTAAAATTCTCTAAGCCTACAACTTCTGCTACTTGTGTTGCTTTAGCTTCTGAGTCGTGTCCTATTGGTGTGGTTTTTGACTCATCATCAATCGAGGAAAGTACTAAGGTATCAAACAAGTCCACTCATACCAGTAAATCCAATGCCAAGATTTCTGAGATTGCCCAGATTGATACAAGTGGGGTGACGACCTCTGCGCCCATCTTCTTAGCCAAAACTACTCAACCTATTTCTACCTCAGCTACAATTTCAAGGATCGAGGTATCTTCTAATATTGTTCTTGATGCAAATATTGTATCAGAATCTGCTGATCCAAATGCTATTATCAATGCGGAGGATCTCATATCGTTAGCTACAATCTCGGAACTTGAGAACATGGCTTCTCAACCCGCTCCTGTTTTTATTTGCATCAATGAAACTATTGAATCTCCAATTTCAGAATCTGCACAGACTATTACAGTTTCTGATACTCTTATTGCTCAAGCAAAATCTACGGTCGAAAGGGATGGTAGTAGAATAGCTGAGCTTGATTATGGTTCTAATAAGTTTGCTTCACTGATTTCTTTGGAAGAAGAAGAAGATCCAACGGATTCAGACAATGAGACGGATTCAATGGATCTTATGACACCTTCAGGGAAACGAATCCTTCGAGAAAGGCCAGTTAAGCCATCAGTAAAGGCTAGGGATATGCATTTGCAGTCTACGGTTGGTGGAAGAGGTCGAGGCCGAGGAAACCGAGGCGGACGTGGCTAAATGCTTCATTCTCTAATCTTAAAGTCAATCGGAGCGGAAGATCCGATTGTTTCTAGATCTTTTTGTATCTCTATATTTTTCACTGCTTTTAATAGCTCAAAAAACTGTAGGACTCTAGTCCTAGCGTGTAAACGGTTCTCCGTTTTAAAATAAAATATATAATTAATTAAAAAAAAAAAAAAAAAATGACAAAATGTCTAATTTGTCCTCTATCTAATTAGGTTTAGGGTTATTTTTGTGTACCCATCCTATATAACTTGTGTAGCCACCAAATATCAAAAGTTAAGTCATTTTTATGACTATTCTCTCTTCTTCTCTTGAGCAAACTATTCTTCCTAAATCTCCAAAGCTTAAATCTTTCTTAAATCTAACATGGTATCAGAGCGAAGATCCTTATTCTACTACTCTCTTTGATTTTCTCTTGTTCATCCTTCAAAATTCTTCAAAATTCTCAATTTCTCACTATTTCTTAAAAACGCCCACCAAGTGTTCGACAAAATTCCTAAACAAAATTTCAAGCTAAAAGCCATGAGTTCTTCTGTTATTACCACCGAGGGCTCAAAACTTGTAGTTGTTCCTACCATTCTCAAAGGAAACAACTATCTTGTGTGGTCTAGAACCACTAAAACCGCAATATGTGGAAGAGGACTTTGGGAGCACATTCTTGAAGACAAGACACCGCCTAATGAAGATCCAAAGGGGAAGAAAGATGAGGTAACAAAGAATGAGGTGGCAAGGTGGTTTCAAGAAGACCAATCAGTTATGGGTTTTCTTCAAAACTCACTAGATCCTTCCATCCTTGAAGCTTACTCTCATTGTGAAACTGCTAAATCACTTTGGGACACTCTCAAGAAGGTATATGGTGATGCCTCTAACCTCAGCCGTGTGTATGAAGTAAAGAAGAAAATCAGTGACCTTCACCAAGAGGATTGTGAGTTCACCAAGTATCTTGGGAAGTTCTCATCTGTTTGGTCTGAGCTGGACATGTTAAGGCCAAGCACCATGGACCCAAAGGTTCTTAATGAAAGGAAGGAGCAAGACAAGATCTTTGGTCTCCTCCTCAATCTGAATCCGGTCTACAATGAGGTTATCAAGTCTATCTTAAGGGAGACTACACTCCCTGACTTGGAAGAGGTGTGTTCAAGAATCCAAAAGGAGCAGGGAAACATTGGATTGTTTGGAAGAAAAGGGGACCTTGTCACTGCCAACAAGAGCGTGTCCAAGCAAGAGGAAAGGAAGGGTGTCTTCTGTAACCATTGCAAGAAGAAAGGACAAGTGTTGGACCCTTCATCCTCATCTCAAGCCATCCAAGTTCAAAAACTCAAGTGCCAACATCTCTCAAGAGAATGTTAATGAGCAGACGACTTCATCCTCTCAAGGAGGAAAGCTTGCACTCTTCACCAACACTGATTATGTGAGAAGGAGTGATTTGGAGGACCTCATCAAGGCTTATGCATCCAAACTCTCTGGTATCACCTTATTGTCTCATAAACTACTTGCTAAAACTGATCAGAACTTGGTAGTAGATTCAGGAGCATCTCACCACATGATTAGTAATGCTAAGTTGTTAAAAGACATCAAACCTGCCCTAGGAAGAGTAACTATTGCTGATGGTCAAGGTATTCCCATTGAAGGAACAGGAAAGTTAAGACTGTTTAACAAAGATAGTGATGCCTTCTTTGTGCCTAAGTTTAAATCCAATCTGCTATCAGTTAAAAGGATTACTAAAGACTTGGACTGCAATGTTATCTTTGGACCTAATGAGGTGTGCTTTCAGGATATTAAGAATGGAAGGGTACTTGGTAGAGGTGGAACACAAGATGAACTTTATCTCATTGAAAACACCCCTCCAAGCAATTTGGGTTCCTTAGCTTTCAATTCCTGTTTTCCGGTTAATCAAAACATTTTGTTGCATGCTAGACTTGGACATCCTCATGCTAGAGCTCTAAACTTGATGTTGCCTAACACTACTTTTGATCATTCGACTTGTGAAGCTTGTATTCTTGGCAAACATTGCAGAACAGTCTTCCCTAAATCTACCACTATCTATGAAAGCTGCTTTGATCTAGTGCATTCTGATGTTTGGACTTCACCTTGCCAGTCTAGAGATGGGAACAAGTATTTTGTGACATTTATAGATGAGAAGTCAAAATATACTTGGGTCACCTTGCTCCCATCGAAAGATAGAGTTTATGAAGCTTTCATTCATTTTCAAAACTACATTACTAATCAGTTTAATGCAAGGATCAAAGTGTTTAGATCGGACAATGGGGGAGAGTACACAAGTCAAAGATTCAAGGCTAATCTGAACAAACATGGAATCCTACATCAAACAAGCTGTCCACATACACCTCAACAAAATGGAGTGGCTGAGAGAAAGAACAGACATCTCATGGAAGTGGCTAGGTCCATGATGTTCTATACCAATGTGCCTAAAAGATTTTGGGGAGATGCGGTCTTAGCATCTTGTTATCTCATCAATAGGATTCCAACAAAAGTTCTACAAGACATCTCACCATTTGAGGTTCTGAACAAAACTCAACCCTTTATTGAACACTTATGTGTGTTTGGGTGTGTGTGTTTTGTACATATTTCAGGTGATCAAAGAAATAAGCTAGAGGCTAAGAGCACAAAGTGTATGTTCCTGGGATACTCTACAACTCAGAAGGGTTATAAGTGCTTTGATCCAAGCAACAACCGCACATATGTGTCAAGAGATGTTAAGTTCATTGAGGGGCAAGGGTACTATGAGAAAAGGGATTGGGAAGGATTGAAGGATCTTTCAAGATCACCGTCTGACCTTGCTACAAGTCTGAGGTTTCTCTTGAATCATTTGGGAAATGACCCTACTAAAGTACCAAGACAAGGGGAAACAGAAACAAGAAGTCATCAAGAAGAGTTTCAAGAAGAAGAACCAGTGACAGCTAATCAAGAACCCACTCAAACTCAAGAGGAAGTTCTACCTCAGAATCAAGATCAAGACAACTTGAATATGAATGATGAGGAGATTATTCATCATGAAGAAGAAGAGATGGGTGTAGAGGAAGCTTCTCAACCGGTCCAACAACTCAGAAGAAGTACTAGAGAAAAGACGGATCTATCAAGCTACATCAACAAGAAGTTCTACTTCAACAATCAGGTTGTTGCTCATCCCAACCAGTCTGTGTGTTCTATTGACTTGTTGCCATCAAGTCATTGCGCTTTTCTTGGGAAGATAGAGATGAATAAACTTATGAAGAGGCTAAAGACACCAAGGAGTGGATGGATGCTGTGATTGACGAGAAGGGAGCTATGGAAAAGAATCACACTTGGAATGTGGAGAAGCTGCCAAAGGGAAAGAAGACTGTCAGCTCAAAATGGGTCTTCACAATCAAGTATAAGAGCAATGAAGACATTGAGAGGTACAAGGCAAGGTTGGTTGCAAGAGGGTTCACGCAAACTTATGGAGAAGACTACACTGATACCTTTGCACCGGTAGCTAAACTCCATACAGTAAGAGTCACACTATCCCTGGCCACAAACCTTTCATGGAACCTATGGCAAATGGATGTTAAGAATGCCTTTTTACAAGGAGAGCTTGAAGAGGAAGTGTACATGACTCCACCACCGGGACTAGAGCATTTGTGTAAACCTGGTGAAGTATTGAGACTAAGGAGAGCAATCTATGGTTTGAAGTAATCACCAAGAGCATGGTACCATAAGTTAAGCCATACACTCATGGACTATGGATTCAAGAAGTCTCAATCTGATCACACATTGTTTACTCTTCAAAGCCCTTTAGGAGTGGTAGTGGTTCTGATCTATGTGGATGATTTAATCATTACTGGAAGTAATAATGAGGGAATTCAGTCCACAAATACTTTTCTCAAAAGTTCGTTTGACATCAAAGACCTTGGAGAGTTGAAGTATTTCTTGGGTATTGAAGTATGCAGATTCAATGATGGGTTGTTTCTGTCCCAAAGGAAGTATGTTAAAGACTTGCTGACAGAAACAAGAATGCATGATTGCAAGATAGCAAAGACTCCTCTTGAAGATGGCTACCAAGTCAATAGAAAGGGGGAGAAATCAGATGAGGAGAAGTTCAAGGATGTCTCCTTGTATAGAAGACTGGTTGGGAAGCTTATCTATTTAACTCTCACTAAACCAGACCTATGTTTTGCTGTGAATCAAGTCAACCAGCATATGCAATCACCCACGGTTTATGATTGGAGTTTGGTTGAGAGGATCCTTAGATATCTCAAAGGCTCAACAGGACAAGGAATTTGGATGGGTAAGAATGATAGCACTGAGATTGTCGGCTACTGTGATGCAGATTGGGCTGGTGATAAGAGTGACAGGAGATCCACAACCGGTTATTGCACCTTCATTGGAGGTAACTTAGTGACTTGGAAGACAAAGAAGCAGAAAGTGGTCTCATGTTCAAGTGCTGAAGCTGAGTATAGAGCTATGAGGAAGCTTACAACAGAGTTAACTTGGTTGAAGGCTCTACTCAAGGACTTTGGCATTGAGCAATCAAGTCCCATTACCTTTCATTGTGACAATCAGGCTGCAATACATATTGCTACCAACTCTATGTTTCATGAAAGGACTAAACACATTGAGATAGATTGTCACAAGGTAAGGGAGAAGATTGAAGATGGGACGGTTCTACCTTGCTACACAAAGAGCGAAGATCAGCTAGCAGACATCTTCACCAAGGCTGCAAGTCTCAAGGTTTGCGATCATATTTTCAGCAAACTAGGACTTGTAGACCTTCCTACCCATGATTAGAACTTCCCTGATCATGTGCAGCATACTCTTTTTCCCTTGATGTGGTTTTGTCCCAAGTGGTTTTCTACATCAAAGTTTTTAATGAGGTGTTGCCATGATCATTCCAAGTCCAGACTTTAGGGTGATTCCAAAGTCTGAACTTGAGGGGGAGTATTGATCATGTATGTTTCAATAATGTGAAGTCTGCTTCACAAGTCTGCCTCATAAGTCTGCTTCACAAGTCTGCTTCACAAGTCTGCTTACAAGTCTGCTTACAAGTCTGCTTCACAAGTCTGTTTAATAGTTCGGACCAAAATGACAAAATGTCTAATTTGTCCTCTATCTAATTAGGTTTAGGGTTATTTTTGTGTACCCATCCTATATAACTTGTGTAGCCACCAAATATCAAAAGTTAAGTCATTTTGTGACTATTCTCTCTTCTTCTCTTGAGCAAACTATTCTTCCTAAATCTCCAAAGCTTAAATCTTTCTTAAATCTAACAATTAACACTAAAAAATCCACATACCACGATTACAATCCTTGATGTTGCGAAATAATAAAGTTGTGTTATGTTTTAATTTTGACCACTAGAAAGACAAATTTCAAAAATTGTTTATAATTTTGTTTTAACCATTAAAAAATCGTTTCGAGTTGAACTCATAAAAGAAAATTGTAATTCTACGTATTGCAGTATGTTGCATGGAAACTCCGTCTGAGGACAGTTTCCTATTTCAGAAACGTTTCGGAAATGGAAATACGATAGAAACACGTTTTTTTTAAATTGTGATTTGAAAACGCGATGGAAACGCATATCCATTTTTGGAAACGCGACGAAAACGGTGTATTTGTTTTCGGAAACGTCATTTCTTTTTTTATATAGAGATTCTATTCTATTTTAATTATAAATAGTTTAAAAATATAAGAGTTTAATTGATAATTTGTAATTTGTTTAGAAACAAAAAGATGCCACTACTAAAAAGAATATGAAAAGTTTTGTCTAAATCATACCCTAAAAAACTATTAGAGAAATGTATAAAAAGAAGACGACTTTACCACTTATCATGTATTTTTTCATATTAAAATTGATAATTTTAAAATTCATGTTTGTTTCTATTTATAGTTTTTCCAACTAAAGTTTGTGTTGTTCCAAATTTTATTTTATTTTTTTATAAATGTGGGTGGACTTATGTTGTTCAGATACTATGTTAAACTTTTTTTTTAATGATTGGTGTTCATTATATATATGTACAAACGTTTCCAAAACGTTTCGCTTCCTATTTTTTTTTTTTTAAAACCGTTTTTGCGTTTCTAGATATTTCGTTTTCGCGTATCCGTTTCCGTTTCCATGCAACTTAAGTATTGCATCACTTTAAATGTAAAGAACTTGATGACAGCTATCAGCTATGACAACAATTATTAATTAGATAAGATATAATTGTATAATGTTACCCTTTGTTATTGTGGCCGATCTCGATCTGACAATAGTAAATTAAACATCGTGGTACTTTCTGCCGCAGATTATAAATAAATTTATTAATAGGGGCAAGAAGATGATGATAAGGTCTGTCAGCCGGTTTTATATGCATGCTCTTATGGGTTTGAAATTTTGGCATATTGGAGCAATATGGATTGCAAAATTTCAACCTTAACTAATCGGTAATCGGACAGTAGTTTTATGGGCCATCAGTTTCGTAACATTATTTGACATTTCATATAAAACCAAGTGGCGTGGTAGTATATGGTGAAGATTTTGTCACATGAGTTTAGGCCATGGTTCGAGTTCTGCCAACTGTCGAGTTTCATTATTGTTTCTTTTTCTTTTATAAATATTAAATATCATTTAAAAATGAGTTGTTCATACGTTCTTTGTTCGAAAAATCGTTAGACGCTAGTCGGGTGGTTGAAGTGGGCCTAGCGCCTAGCAAAAAAATCGGAAACTAATCGAAAATTAATCAGAATATAATTTTAGGGCTTTTATGTAGTTGTGTGGGTATATATTACGTTTGTTCTATAGATGTGCAATAAAATCCTTTATTTCAGTGGTTGTGTCATGTGGAAATGAGTTAAGGACCCGAGTTCGATGCCTCTCTTTGAAAGTTTTGCATGATTTTCCAGATTTTTCTTTATTGCAAGATCAGAGACCGCCATGGCTTCTTTTTTTTCTTTTCTTTTTTCGTATTTTCACTCTTTTTATAACCGTTTTAGCTTGAACTAGGGGTTATTCCGCGCTACACGCGGATTGCGTATTCAAATTTGTTATAATTATATTGTTTTTTTTGTTATGTATTAGTTAGATTTTGATTTTATATCACATATAACTTCTTGTTATTGTTTATTTTTCGGTCGCTATAAATTTTTGTTATTTGTTTAAAAATCATTGAGTATTTGATAAATATATTTTTTTAGTTTTATTAAAAAAAATTGTAAATACCGAAGATATATAATGGGAGAGAGTGAGTAGTGTCAAAGCAAGCTAGATTATTTGGTTCGTTTACTGTATATTATATCTCACTGCAAATAGAGAACTACAATATAACTAATAAATAGTAAGACATCTCGAGGATAATTTTATACTTCGTGTTCTTGAAATGTTGTTGTCCATTTATTTATTTTGTCCGATCAAATATGGTATTTGGTAGTGTGAATATTTTTCTGAAGCTTTTGATAATATTTGTTAAAGTAAAACTTGTTGAAGCTATTTCCAGAATAATTTAATACTTCTTGTTCTTAAAATGTTGTTGTCCACTTAGTTATTCCGTCTGATCAAATATGGTATATAGAAGTGTGAATTTTTTGTAAAGCTTTTGATAGCATTTGTTTAAGTAAAACTTGTTGAAGCTAATAGTTATTTCTTGCTTTGTATTTTTTTATGTGTTTAGAATGTAATAGAATTTGTATTCTTTTATGTGTGTACCTTTATATATTTTTCTTGTCTAATTCCTTCTTCTTTATCATATTTCGGTTTTGTTTCGTTTTTTAAATTTAATTTTTGTTTCCTTAACATTGATTCTCTTTTTCGCCTCTTATTAGTTTTTCTGTGAAATCTGTACGAATTTAAATTCAACTAAATTTCTTTTCATCTGTTTTTATTCTTTTTCCTTCTCATTCTTCATCTTTGTATTCTCCTATTTGCCTCATTATTTGTTTGAGTTTAACATTGTATTTTCTCATTTGTTAACATTTCCATTCTGACACTTAACATACACTCTTCAGCTTAAAACTTTTATAAATCAGTTAGTAAAGATTTAAAATGTAAACTTACCATACAAATAGAGAAGGATGAAAGCTTTTTCATAGATTTTATGATCTTTGTTTTCTTCTTCCTCATGTTTCTTCTTCTCCCTAGAACATAAATTATGATCTTTTTCTTAATAAAAATTATGTTCTCCTCACATTTTTATCTTCTTCCCTAAACATGAAAACGGGCTTCTTCTCGCTTACTCACGAGTCACGACTCTTCTTATGCTTCTTCTATATATTTAAAACGTAAGCTTACCGTGCGAGTAAAAGAGAACAAAAGGCTACTCATTCTTCTTCTAATTCCTCTTCTTATGACTTCAGCTCGTAACAGTTACTTCTTGTGGTTTCAGTTTTTTGATTTTAAGTTATTTGTTCAGTTCATGATCCTAAAATGTTGTGGGTGTAGTTAACGTCACTGCTCAAACGGAAGACTCGGTACTCCGTCATTTTCCCGATGTGGAAGAATATCTTTGTCTCATGCTTAGCCATTTCCAAAGCGCAAAGGTATATCTCTCCCTCCATCGTTTTCTTTCTTATAAATTATATAGTAAAAAATATGTATAATCAACAGGAGATTGGGTGTTGATACATAAACATGAGAAAGAAGTTGGGAAGTACATTGTGGGCTTTATGTATAGTCTCCCTCCACGTCTTCTGCCTATGAAGCGGTGAAACTACTGACATTGCTAGAAAGCTCTGCTCACTCTGTTAAAACGTGATAACTACTGACCCACCCTAGACTTCCATTTGGATCAGAAAACGCAGCATTTTTATGACCAAATACGTTTTTTAGTTGTTTGATGTACATTTGCTTATAACCGTGAGATAAGATTTGCTTATGAAAGTAACTGAAAACTGAAATTCTAGAGTTTCAAGAATTTCAAAGAAACAAAACACCCAACACATCAAGCTGCTCTATAAAAGGGTTAAACCAGAGGACCCTGTTTTTGTGTCCACAGCTTAGGATGACAAAAGCGACACATTCAGAGATTTTATTCCTAAGAAAAATCCATACCTATTAACATGCGATAACCCGACGATGCTTCTTAGAGCGAACAAAAAACAGTGCCAATAAAGAGGGTCACGGGGACGGTCCAGTTAAGAGCGGCTCGTGGAGTTCTTCTAATCTCGGGATATGATTGCCTTTTGGTTCCATCCACAGACCTCGGTTCGGCATGAGCACCTGCGTCTGATTTTTGCTATTCTCTGTTGACGTTGATGTTTCTTCCTTTTCAGCAAAATTAAAAGAACCCAGAAGCTTGGTGTGCGTGCATGTTAACAACACCAATCAAAGAAAGGATTTGAGTTGTTTGACATAACATTACTGGGAAGTTACTGATTATTTCCTCAACATCTCTGCTGAAGTTGATATTGGGTTCATAGTCTAAAACCAGGCCAGATCCCTGCTCAACCATTGAAACAATCTAAACACAATCTATATTCAATAAGCTTACTGTTCCAGTTAAGGAGAACAAAAGGCTTCTTGATCGTTTTCTAATGATATCCGATCTTAAAAACTAAACTTACAGACGCCAGACATATTCATGAACACAATGAAGACATTCACGCACAGAAACTGATATATAAGTAAAATACCAAGTGTATACCTCATGTTGAAAGAAGGATCCGAAAGATAAACAAAAGTTTAAAAGTCCTAACCCGAAAAACTGCCATGGTCGTGTATTGATAGAAGCATATCCCGTGAGGTTCAATCTCGTCGCAGTTGGCTCCTCCTTTGCCGCACCCAAAATCCGAAGATTGGTACAATGTCTCCGCCGCTACGCTAAGTTTCACGACGCACCGTAGCCCTTTCACTCTGTTGTTCTTCACGGGCAATAACGAAGGAGCCCAAGGAGGAAGGCATGGCAGCAAACTGGTTTCCAAATCTTTTGGAGACCTGCAAAGAGAACCGAAGCACATTGTGTACAAACAACATCGAGGTTATGTAAAATTTTATCCAGAAGGCTGTTATCAATCAGAAGCGTCTTGAGTGAAGATAAATATTTACGGCTACATGATTTTGGGATCTAAAATCCAATCGGTGAAATATTTTTATCAATTTTATGGAGAATAAATTTCAGTGCCTACATTTTAGAGTCTAAGAACAGTTTTCAACAGAAGAAAAAAAATAAGATTTGTAACCTTCGTTACAGATAATATTAACCGAGACAGACATAGTAGTGGTCAGCATCTTCAATCCATACCTTTACCTGAAAATTTGTCGCCATAAGAAAAGATACTGAAGTTAAGATTATAGATACTTCACCACATAAAGAAATCGATCCTTGACGAAATCGTATATCGAAAGAAGCATTTCGAGGAGAAAAAGGAACGAAAGAGAATGGTGGGATACTGATTTCTCGAGAGCTTTCTTCTGTTCCTCGCTCTCCACCGATCTCCTCTTCCCTCCGCCATGAAATCACTTGATGCACTAATCTGATATTTAAGGGGATTTAGTGGCAACGTCGCTGGAAGCGTATGAGGCTGGGATATGGATCGATTCGTTTCCAAAGAATGAATCGGATGTTTGTCAATCGAGATTTAGGTGGGGAGTAAGATGCATATGACGTGGAGTATATACATAAAGATTTGCCACGTGTCTTCTCTGTGCAGTTTTTATTTAATCCTATGTGGCTGGCCTCTTGAGCCGACCTTTTATATATAAGGAATTTGTAGACAAAATTGATAGATCTAGTCAAATTTAGTAGATTTCTTAAGAAAAAACGTGTAAAACTGAGATTTTTTCAAAACATCTGATTATTTCACTGACTACCGTCAAATCTCGGCGGCTCCGGGTCGCCTCACGCCTTGTCGGCGATTTTACGGCCGCGGAGGCCGCGTTTTTGAACAGGGATTACAACTTGAATTTTCAACTTGTTCTACCTAAGAGATAAATCCATGCTAAAAAATAAAAAAAAACATAAGAACATAAAACATTCGATAATTTATCATTCTAGTTTGAAAGGAATATGAATAAACTATCGATAAAATTTCTGAAATCCCAGTTAGGAACAATCGCTCAAGGTAAGGAAGATGCATACGAAAAGACCAAAGGATTTTTATTCGGGGTAGAGCAAGCGATATGGCGACAAAGTGTTCATAGATCCTTCGTATAATAAGACAATAGTTGGAGTGAGTGTTAGGCCGGAAGTTTTATTCCAATTGATAGAAAAATTGGGATACGATGTATTGAATCCATGAAAGAAAGAGAAAAAAATATAAAGAGAACACTTAAGAAGTCAAGAGTTTAAATCAGAATGATAATTTAAATTTGTAGTTGAGAGTTTTTCTGGGAATATCTCTCTAAGTTATTTTCTCTCTCTAGAATTCAATGTCCCTCTTTAATGCATATGTTATATTTATAATATATATATATATATATATATATATATATTTTTTTTTTTTTTTTTTTTGACATCAAAAGCTCCATTTTATTAAAGATTCGGTGTTCGACTTTCCTCAAGGGAAAGCCAATCGGGAACTGATGAACTTACATGGGAAAATAAAAGGCCACGTGCTCTAGCTTTCTTAGCAAGACTATCAGCACGGGTATTAAATTTTCTACTAACATACTTAATACAAAAACTAGGAAAGAAAATCTTAAGAACGCGGAAGTCTTCCAATTCCGAGGAGAAGGAGGACCACTCCATTGGATCCTCGAGCATACTAATGAGTTCTACACAATCCGAGAAGAAGCAAGCGCTAGTCAGCTGAAGTTTCTGAAGACACTGCATAGCCCAGAGGAGGGCGTCGAGCTCAGCATGAAGGGGAGAGAGACTTCTTCTGGATCCCTTAAGACCCAAATGTACAATCTCAAGTCCTTGCTGGACGATCCACCCTTGTCCGCTTATCGAATCCGATTCAACCCAAGAACCATCAATGAAGCATGAGAGACATACTCGTGAAAGGGTAATAGATGAAGAAATCCTTTGCGAGGAATTTGTGAGAAGATTTTCATCTTCCTCCGTATTAGCCTTTCGCCATGCTTCTTCTTCAAGTATAGCTTTCTCTAGAGTCAGTCTAGGATCTTCATTAAAATTCTCAAATACTTTCCTATTGCGAGCCTTCCAAATAAACCACATAAGCCATGGAAAAAAGCTTATGGAATCCTCAGAACCCATCATCTCTTTCGCTCTCCAAATGAGGAAGTCCATATTAGTAAACACCGAAGAGGATGGAAAGATATAAGGGGCAGATGGAATAGGCGAAAGTGCCCACGCTTGACGAGCTGGGGGGGCATTCAAAGATAGCATGGTTAATAGTCTCTTTCTCTGCACCACATCTGGGGCAAGTGGAATCTCTGCCAATATGGCGATATGTAAGAGAGAAACAAGTGGGTAAGAAACCCGACAAGCATTGCCACACGAAATGTTGAATTTTTCGAGTGGTTTTTAACTTCCAAACTTGCGCCGTAAGTACCGTAGTACTTGGTCCCTGAGAAGGGGGTTCGCAAGCCGGGCGAGAGAAAGCTCTCGCGGCCCAATAAACGGTTTTTACGGTGTAGTTTCCGGATTTGGTATAGGTCCAACAATAACTATCTCTCGAGACTAACTTGCTCGGATGTAAGCCCAAAATGAGGGAGATGTCTTCTGGTGGAAAGAGCTCTCGAAGACGGTCTACTTTCCATTGTTTTGTTTCAAAATTAATAAGTGAATTCACATGTAAATGTGGATCAGTCTCATTATTGATACTTCTCGGTGCACGAGCCGGACAATCGGGAATCCAAGGTTCGCTCCAAACTCTAGTGCCAAATCCCGATCCTATAGTCTTCCTTAAACCTGATACCAATAGGGGTTTAGCTGCCATCAAACTTCTCCAACCGTAAGAGGGTCTATTTGAGACTTGTATCTCTAAAGGGCTTGAGTACTTGAAATATCGCCCTTTTAGGATTCTACTCAGAAGTGAGTCTGGAAATTTGAGAATTCTCCAAAGTTGTTTCGCAAGAAGAGCTAGGTTTTTTTCTTCCAATGCCCTAGGCCTCCTTCAGAGGTTGGGCAACATAGTTTATCCCATGCCACCCAATGGATACCCTTACTATTAGCATTGGAGCTCCACCAATAATTTGAAATTACACTTCTTAATTTGGAACATACCGATTTCGGTAGAAGATAACATGACATCACATAATTCGGAACCGCTTGGGCTTGTGATTTAATAAGGACTTCTTTGCCTCCCCGAGACAAGAATTTTGAGGACCAAGTGCTAGCCCGGTTCTGCACTCTATCTCTGACAAAGGCAAAGGTTTACGCCTTCGAGCCATTAATCTTCTCTGGTAGACCGAGATATGAACCCATCCCTCCTTCTTGAGAAATACCGATGATTCTATTGATTTCACCTTTCTTTTCGTGAGGGACATCATTACCGAACATGATAGAAGACTTAGAGAAGTTAATTTGCTGTCCAGAAGCTTCTCCGTATGTTCTAATGATGTCTTTAAGCTCCTTACTCTCTTGTATTTCCGCTCTACAGAAGAATAGACTATCATCAGCAAAGAGAAGATGTGACGTCGGAGGGCTGGCTCTAGCTACCCGAAGTCCCTGGATACTCCCATTTATCTCCGCTTTCCGGATAAGAGAAATAAGGCCTTCGGTGCATAAGACAAAGAGGAATGGGGAAATAGGGTCGCCTTGGCATATACCACGGGATGGTCTTGTTGGGATCCCCTAGGATCTATGGTTTGATATATTGAATAAAAACCAACCTCGTTCTTACCTTTGAACTGGCAGCGGAATGAGAATGGTGAACGAGATCAGTGGAGCAACGCAGATGCCTTGCCTCTACCAGATACACACGCACGCTCGCTGGAAACGGGATGCTAGTGCCGGATCAACGGGATTCGAATCTCTCTGGTGTGTCTACTATTTCTGTCAAAAAAGTGGACCGCTTTCTGTTTAGGTCAAAACTCTCGAGTTTTATTCGACCTAAACATGCTTAACGGGCCAGACTTAATTAAGTCCCAACCCGAAAAGCCGTTTCGGAAATTCCGAACTGTGTCGACCGACACACAAGCTGTGTCGATCGACACAACACCATTATATCGATTATAATGTGTATTCAATACACATTAATATGATCATTACCATAATGATCATTCCCATGTCGTAGCTTCCAGTTTGCTTAGGTGTGTGACCCTATAGGGTCATATAATACTGGCAGTAAGTATACAACTTACAGATTGCAAGAGGCTTCTAGCAAAACATTGCAACCGCCCAGTATTATACGAATGTCTAATCTCGACACACAACTATCACAGGAGTGAGTACAAGTGTGATTTCAGGACACTATCCCAACAATCTCCCACTTGTACTGGAATCATAAATTCCTATAATCCTTTTGTCTCTATATCTCGATTTGGCATAAGGAAAGATTGGTGTCATCCTTATTAAGCCAACATCGTGTTTATCAAACTCCTGATCTCATACTGAACATTACAAACAACTGAACTACAGTTTGTTTGAGTGCGGCCACACATTCTCTCAGTATTCAATCTTCGATAGGCCCTGAGATATTTATCTCCCGTTATACAGGAGGGACAAATCCCATCTTGTTCCATCCATGTTTCAACGCACACTTCATGATATACTTGAACAGTGCCGTTATAGTCGCCAGTTACGGGTCGACGTTTGACAAAGTCAAAATGTACCAATTCATATGCAAGAAAGCATGATGAACTCAGGTCTAAGGACTATACTCTATAGTCGTAATGAGAACCTCTTATGACACAGATATAACTATCTTGTAGACTTCTCATTAGCGGGTCATGTCCGATCATATGTTCGCTAACATATATCTATGTGACTGACTGTGATAATCATATCATTGGCTCCATGAAACTTAGCCAACAGTCACCTCACAATCTAGTCTCTCACGGTTGTCAGTGTCCCACTTTGACAACCTCGACTAGGGACAAAACATAATTTATTAAATTATAGGGTTTCATGATCAAGTCCTCAACTTGATGACCTATAATATGTTATAAACTTATTTTGGGACCATTATTTAGATCACAATAAATAATGCTAAAATCAAATTTCATTAAACATTTCCAAAAGAATGTTTACAAGAGTGTCTTATTATAACTAAAACAAAACTAAAACTCCCACTAGAATCAAGATTACATCTTAAGATCTCTAATGCCTACAACAGTCGTATGACTCTCATGCTTAGGCCTTGGGAGTGACTTGGTCAGAGGATCAGCGACATTCTCGTCTGTCGGAACTCGGCTGATCTTCACATCACCTCTATTGACGATATCACGAATCAGGTGATATCTCCTCTCAACGTGTTTGGACTTCTGGTGTAACCTGGGTTCTTTCGCCTGAGCAATGGCTCCATTGTTGTCACAAAACAAAGCCACTGGCTCCAAGATACTAGGAAACACACCAAGTTCAGTCATGAACTTCTTGATCCAAACAGCTTCCTTTGCCGCTTCTAAAGCAGCAACATATTCAGCTTCCGTTGTGGAATCAGCTACGGTATTCTGCTTAGAGCTCTTCCAGCTCACTGCACCGCCATTTAGACAGAAGACATATCCAGATTGTGATCGGAAATCGTCTCTGTCCGTCTGAAAACTCGCATCGGTGAATCCATTCACCACAAGTTCTTCACTTCCTCCATACACTAGGAATTTATCCTTAGTATGTCTCAAATACTTGAGAATATTCTTGACAGCTGTCCAGTGAACTTCACCTGGATCAGATTGGTATCTACTCGTCATGCTTAACGCGTAAGCTACATCTGGACGAGTGCAGAGCATGGCATACATAATAGATCCTATTGCAGAAGCATAAGGAATCCTATTCATGCGTTCTCGCTCAGCATGTGTCGCCGGACACTGCTTCTTGCTGAGACTGGTGCCATGAGACATCAGTATGAAGCCCTTCTTGGAATCATGCATCCTGAATCTGTGCAGTACCTTATCAATATAAGTGTCCTGGCACAATCCAATCAGCCTATTCATTCTATCTCTGTAGATTCTGATTCCAAGAATGTACGCGGCTTCTCCCATGTCTTTCATGGAAAAACAACTTCCGAGCCAAGTCTTGACAGACTGAAGCAACGGAACGTCATTACCGAGGAGGAGTATGTCATCGACATACAGTACAAGAAACACAATTTTGCTCCCACTAGTCTTCTTGTAAACACATGGTTCCTCTTCGTTCTTGATAAAACCAAATTGTTTAACTGATTCATCAAAACGAAGATTCCAACTCCGTGATGCTTGCTTCAATCCATAAATGGATTTATGAAGCTTGCATACCTTCGCAGCGTTCTTAGGATCGACAAAACCTTCAGGCTGTGTCATATACACATCCTCTTCCAGAATACCATTCAGGAATGCGGTTTTGACATCCATTTTCCAAATCGCATAGTCATGATGAGCGGCAATTGCTAGAAGTATCCGAATGGATTTAAGCATAGCGACTGGGGAGTAGGTTTCATCATAGTCAATACCATGAATTTGCTTGAAACCTTTAGCCACCAACCTCGCTTTGTAAATCTGTACATTGCCATCCACGTCAATCTTATTCTTGAAGATCCATTTACACTCAATGGCTTTTGCACCATTAGGTAAATCGACCAAGGTCCATACTTGGTTTTCTGACATGGATCCCATTTCGGATTTAGAGGCTCCAAGCCACTTTTCGGAGTCTGGGTCCATCATTGCTTCCGCGAAGGTCGCTGGTTCGTCATTATCAATGATCATCAGATCATTTGAATTGGTCAAGAGAAATCCATAGTATCTCTCGGGTTCGTGACGGATCCTTCCGGATCTGCGAACTTCAGGCTCCACAGGCGCCGGTTCCACAGAACTCTGTGGATCCAGCTGCTGCTCTTCCTCAGCAGGTTGAGCAGTTTCCTGTGCATCTTGAATTTCTTCAAGATGTACTTTATTTTCTTAGAGAGAAACTCCCTCTCAAGAAAAGAACAGTCCCGATCAACAAATACTTTGTTCTCAGATTGGTTGTAAAAGTAGTATGCCTTGGTTTCCCTAGGATAACCAACGAAGTAACATTTATCTGATTTGGGTGCAAGCTTGTCAGAGATTAAACGTTTGACATAAGCTTCACAACCCCAAATCCTCAGGAAAGACAGACTAGGAACATTCCCAGTCCACAGTTCATGTGGTGTCTTTTCCACTGATTTAGATGGTACCCTATTTAGTGTAAACGCAGACGTTTCTAGAGCGTATCCCCAAAAGGATAATGGAAGATTTGAATGACTCATCATAGACCGGACCATATCCAATAAGGTTCGATTCCTCCTCTCCGACACTCCATTCCATTGGGGTGTACCAGGAGGAGTGAGTTGTGAAATAATTCCACACTCGCTCAGATAGTCGCTGAATTCTTGACTCAAGTATTCTCCTCCGCGATCCGATCGCAGAACTTTGATACTTTTGCCAAGTTGATTCTGTACTTCATTCTTGAATTCCTTGAATCTATCAAAGGATTCCGACTTGTGTCTCATCAAATAGACATAGCCTTACCTACTGAAATTATCAGTGAAGGTAATAAAGTACTTGTAATTTCCTCTGGCAACAGTACTCATCGGCCCACATACATCAGTATGAACAAGGCCCAATAAGTCACTGGCCCTTTCATTTGGTTTGTTGAAAGGGGCTCTAGCCATTTTGCCTATCAAACAAGATTCACATTTCTCACATGATTCAAAATCAAATGAGCCCAGAAGCCCATTTCTATGGAGCCTTTGGATGCGTTTCTCATTTATGTGGCCCAAACGACAATGCCATAAGAAAGTCGGGTTTTCGTCATTGGAATTAAACCGCTTTGTATTTATGTTAAAGACAGGCATTTCTTGGTTTAAAACATATAACCCATTATCTAATGGGGCGCTACCATAAAACGTACCATCACGATTAAAAGAACAAACTTTATTCTTAACAGCAAAATCAAAACCTTCCAAATCCAAAACGGAAACTGAAATTATGTTTCTGCTTATCGCAGGTACAAAGTAGCAATTATTTAAAATTAAAACCATGCCCGACGGTAAGGACAACTCGTAGGTGCCTATGGCCAGTGCAGCAACCTTAGCTCCATTCCCGACCCGTAGCTCCACTTGTCCTTTCTTCAGTGTTCTTCTGTTTCTTAGTGCCTGCACATTTGTACAAATATGAGCACCGCAGCCGGTATCCAATACCCACGAAGTAGGACTAGAAGACATAACAGTAAGTTCGATAACATAAATACCTGAGTCAGACGCATCATACGTCTTCTTCAGCTTCTTGTAATCTTCCATGAACTTCTTGCAGTCTTTCTTCCAATGCCCCAACTGCTTGCAGTAGTTGCACTTATCCTCAGGAGAAGGCCCGGATTTGGGCTTCGGCTTGGGCTTGTCCTGACTTTCAGCCTGGACAACCTGGGCCTTACCCTTACCCTTCTTCGGTTTCTTAAATCTTTTACCCCCTTGTACCATCAGGACACTGGGAGTAGCCTTCTTGAGACTCGGTTCTGCTGTCTTCAGCATACTGTGCAACTCAGTCAATGTCTTAGTCATTTTTTGCATGTTGTAGTTCATGATGAACTGATCAAAACACGACGACAACGACTGCAGAATCATGCCAGTGGCTAGCTCCTGACTAATGGCACAGTCCAGTTTCCCTAGGTTATCAATGTAACCCATCATTTTAAGGACATGAGGACTTACTGGACTGTCCTTAGCCAGCTTGCAATCCATGAGAGATTTAACCGTCTGGTATCTCTCTGTGCGAGCTTGCTCCTGAAACAAAGCTTTCAGGCTGTTAATCATCTCAATGGGTGACATCACGTTCTCATATTGCTTCTGCAGCTCAGAGTTCATAGTCACCAGCATTAGACAATTAACATCTTTGACATCAGCTGAATGCTTATCCCAAGCATTCTTTTCTGTCTGCGGTGCATTGGAACGTGTCCTCTCGGTGAGAATTCTTTCAAGGACATATTCCTTGTTCTCCTGCCTGAGAACTATTCTCAGGTTCCGATACCATTCCAAGAAATTAGATCCATTCAACTTGTCCTTCTCAAGGACGGATCTTAGTGAGAAAGTGTTGATGTGATTTGAGACAGACATAGCTGTAATTAAAAGAGGTAGAGTTTTAGTTATAATGCTCAAGGAATGAGAATTCTTATCTAATAAGAAAAACTCGCATTGTATTCAAAACTATGTTTCCTCAGATGAATGCAATGAACCAAGATCCTTAGATCACTAAAATTCGAGTGGGCGACTCGCCGTTACTCAAACTTTAGTTATCTAGGTAAGCAAATCATTGCTAATTGTACCCAGTACAACTCTTGGTCGTAGATGAGACAAACTATGTCTAATCTACTCTGATGTCTCTGGGCCCAGAACTTCTGACAGCCCAGTCAAGTAAAACCAATCTCTTCTGTCTTGTGATCACTAATAGTTGCACTGCAAATCTATCAACGATCACCTGCATTACTCATGTTGCTGTGGATACCAAGGACCCCAAGGATATCTAACAACAACACGAGTCCTGACAGTAGACAAGATCGGGCAAGACATCAAGATTACTTGATATTTGGTTGAGGAAAAGAATTATTTTATCTTGATGTATATCCAATATACATCCAAGAAGTAATAAGTTTATTTAAAACAATCAGTTTTATTAGTTTTAGGTTCATCTAGAACTTTTAGGATTAAATTTTTCTGGTATATGCAAATTTGTGGTCCAACCAGCACATCTGCGAACGTCGTGTCGATCGACGCCAACCATTGGCATCGGTCGACACAGCCATACTTAAACCGATCTTCGATAACCGGTCAAACCGAATCGAATTTACTTAACCGATTCAATCCAATTGAACCGGTTCGGTTTAATGGTCCATGTCGATCGTCACACACTGTGTGTCGATCGACATTACCAAACCAGAACCAATTGGTTAATTAAAATTAACCGAGCGAGATAACCGGTTCAATCCAATTGAACCGATCTATCTAATTGCTTTGCCTGTGTCGACCGACACACCCAGTGTATCGATCGATACATCAGGAATACGGGTACTCGATCTCAGATCGAAACCCTAAAATTATTTGCGGATTTTCGCTTTGTGTCGACCGACACACGCTTTGTGTCGATCGATACTTTGCGACAAACCCTAAAATTTTATTGCGAGTTTTCGCTCCGTGTCGACCGACACACGCTTTGTGTCGATCGACACCCTGCGACAAACCCTAAAATTTTACGTGTTATTACGCGGCGTGTCGACCGACACACGCTTTGTGTCGATCAACACAGTGCGATTTCAACCGTTCATCGATTTTTCAACATGCATACAATCCGAGATTTACACAAGAAAAACGATTTAGCAGGCAATTTTAACAATTCAACAACCACAAGTTTCGAGTTAATTGCACCAGATTCAATAGCTAAACCCTAACAACGCTCTGATACCACTGTTGGGATCCCCTAGGATCTAGGGTTTGATATATTGAATGAAAACCAACCTCGTTCTTACCTTTGAACTGGCAGCGGAATGAGAATGGTGAACGAGATCAGTGGAGCAACGCAGATGCCTTGCCTCTACCAGATACACACCCACGCTCGCTGGAAACGGGATGCTAGTGCCGGATCAACGGGATTCGAATCTCTCTGGTGTGTCTACTATTTCTGTCAAGAAAAGTGGACCGCTTTCTGTTTAGGTCGAAACTCTCGAGTTTTATTCGACCTAAACATGCTTAACGGGCCAGACTTAATTAAGTCCCAACCCGAAAAGCTGTTTCGGAAATTCCGAACTGTGTCGACCGACACACAAGCTGTGTCGATCGACACAACACCATTATATCGATTATAATGTGTATTCAATACACATTAATATGATCATTACCATAATGATCATTCCCATGTCGTAGCTTCCAGTTTGCTTAGGTGTGTGACCCTATAAGATCATATAATACTGGCAGTAAGTATACAACTTACAGATTGCAAGAGGCTTCTAGCAAAACATTGCAACCGCCCAGTATTATACGAATGTCTGATCTCGACACACAACTATCACATGAGTGAGTACAAGTGTGATTTCCGGACACTATCCCAACAGGTCTAATATGTCCACTAGGCACTCCATTGAGGAGGATGCGGTATGAGACTGTAGTCACACAATACATAATCCAACCAATCCATTTTGGGTCAAAACCCAAATGTCTCATGATAGAATATAGGTAAGACCATTCAACTCTATCATAAGCCTTACTCATGTCGGTTTTAATGGCCATGAATTTTTTACGACATGAGGGATTAGATCGGAGTGCATGAAAGTTCTCTTGTGCTATTAGGATGTTATCTGTGATTAGTCTCCCTGCTACAAAAGCGGATTGGGTCTCGGAAATTAGTTCCGGAAGGATTTTCTTTAGTCTAAGGCTCAAAATCTTGGATATAATTTTGTAACTTACGTTACAAAGACTAATTGGGCGAAAGCCTGTCATTTATATAGGTTTTTCTCCTTTCGGGATTAAGCAGATGTTTGTCTCATTTAACCGTGGGTCAAAGGAACCATCCGAGAAAAAGTCCATGATAGACTGAGTTATTTCCGGACCCACCACATCCCAGAATTTTTGGTAGAATAAGGCCGTCATTCCGTCGGGACCTGGAGTTTTGCTCGGATTTAAAGAAAATACTGCTTTCCTAATTTCCTCTACCGTTGGATTCCGAACTAACTCGGCATTCATAGTAGGAGTGACAATCTCAGGAATATCCTGGAAGAGAGGGTTCAGATCGCCAGTAGAAGAAGATGTGAAGAGAGCATCGAAATATCCTACTGCAACTTTCTCAATCCCTTCCTCATCGTCTACCCAGCAACCATTAGAGTCTAACAAACCTAGAATCTTGTTCCTTACTCTCCTTTGTTTTGTGATGGCTTGGAAAAATTTGGTAAAGTTATCTCCGAAACGAAGCCAAGTCGTCCTACTCTTCTGCTCCCAAAAGGCTTCTTCCTCCTTGTAGGCTGCCAGAAGTTCACCTTTTAAAACAAGAATTTCCTCCGTAGAGATAGTTTCATCAGTGTGGGCAAGATCAATCTTATCATGTAATTCTTTGATAAGAATTTCAGAATTAGTTTGAGTACTTTTCTTCCATACCGAGATCAATTTTCAGCAATTTTGGATGCAAGACGAGAGGGATTTTTGGCCTCTAGGGACCGCATGGCTCCAACCGGCTGTAATAGCCTCTTTTAGACCCGGTTTTCCTATCCACCATTTATCAAATAGAAAACCACGTCTTTTCTTTTTAGGTCTATTTAAAATGGATGCAAGGAGAGGCCTATGGTCCGATCCCCACATCTTAAGGTACTCCACATTAGTGTGGGAAAATACATTGTGCCATTCTTCATTACCTAAGGCTCTATCGAGACGGCACTTTATTAAACCATTTCTTCTCCGACCAATCCAAGAAAGGGGGTCTCCTTGATATGGGAATTCAAGGAAACCACAACAATCTATCATGGATCGAAAGAGGAGGAAAGAAGCTTCTGAGCGTTTTTTTCCACCACTTTTCTCATGGTTCCCTGCAATTTCGTTAAAGTCTCCTATAATGAACCATGGATCTGTACATGAGATACCTATACGAATAAGTCTTTCCCAGACATAAGCTCGGTGTTTAACCACCAGATCACCGTAAATAAAAGTCATAAAACACGGTTTCCATCAATAATAGTCTCAATATCAATCAAACGATCATCCAAGCATAAAAGTTTAACAGGGAAGTCCTTAGAGTGAAAAAGAGCAAGACCTCCACTATATCCTCTCGGATTCACAGTGTGGAGGTTTTCAAAACCTAAAGATACTTGCAAGTCTTGCAGAAAAAGATGGTCATTCTTTGTCTCTGATAAAAACATAAAACCTGGAGAATACATTTTGCACATCTCCTCCAGTCGACGGAAAGTAGTCTCCGCTCCCGCCCCTTGACAATTCCATGCGATGGTCCTCATATGCGGGGACTGGGTGGGTTCTGGAACCCCACCAGACCTACATTATCAATGAACCTTATAGAATTTTTTGAACCAGAAGACAAGAGAGTAAAAGACACCTCATTTTGAGAGAACGTTTTCGAATGAGAAATCATCTTTCTCGGATAGGAAATTATTTTTCTCGAAGATTCTCCTTTACTAGTACAACCAAAATCTTGAAACTTAATCACTTTGGGTTGTGATGTTAAAAACCAACTCCCAATTTCAAGTATTGTGGAGACATAACCGGTAACATCTTTCATTGAAAGGAGACATAGAGAGACAATTATCTTCCCACGCAGAAGAGAAAATGATGAGGATCTCTCTCTGTTAAGAAAGAAAAAGATAGAGATCTCTCTTCTAACGGTAGGGAAATTCTCTCCACAATAAAGGAGGAATAAATTAATCTCTTCACAGGATAAGGAATTAATAAGCTCATTACTCCAAATGTTGTTAAAAACCCCAATAAAAAGTCCTTTAACAAACAAATGGGAATGGTTAACCCATGAAACACAAGGTTCTGGTCGATCTCCGACTTTGGATAGGTGGAAAAATGATATTGGGCTGGGTAGAGAAGATGACACAAACTTAGGCCCAAACCCACATCCGAAATTGGAAGACAGGTCCACGAGGAGGATGCTGCTCGAGGAAGGGAGAGGTCCCTTATCGACGGAGCTCGTCGTCCTTCGATATCAGGATGCCAGTTCGGCAGAGCCAAAATGGACGTCTCTGACCCATCAACGGCGCTCGCCTCAGCTGCGATGGGGTCGGTGGCACTGTAATGGATCGACAGAGAATGTGGGCAGAACGAAGTTTTGACGAGACGCTGCGTGATATATAAAGTAGTCGGCATATCTGAGATTTTTGCACTGGTATGGAGGTAGCTTAAACGCAATCCAAACAGTGGAGATGAAGATCTTCGGAGAAATCCAGAGAGGAGTCCAAATCTGCCCAAAGACATGAAACCAGAAGACAACGAGAGTGGATCTCGAGACTTGAGAAGGTTAGGCTGCACAGGGGAGAGAGGCAGGGACAATCTCCGATCTGGTATCTCCGGCTTTTGTAATCACCATAAGATTCATGAGCCACGGCATAGAGATGGAGCCGCCGTAATAGGACTCGTCACTGATGACAGAAATAAGAGAAGGTTGGGCTGGCAGCTCCGACCAAGGGACTTGCGGCAAGTGGTTAGCCCACAAACACGCCTCAGACATCATAGAGTCGGTGGAGGAGGATGGTGGCTTTGCTCGTAGAAAGGGACCCAGTGGAAGATTTGTTGGGATTATGTCCTGAAATCACATTGTACTTACTCTAAAGATAGTTGTATTGTCGAGATCAGACAATTCATGTGATACTGGGTAGTCATAATGTTTTGCTAGAAACCGCTTATGACAAATGAGTTGTAACTCATTGCTAGTATTATGTGAACCTACGGGGTCACACACCTAAGCAAGTTGGATACACTTTGTATGGGATTGATCATTGGCATGTGTGTGTCGATCGACACCATTAAGTGTGTCGGTCGACACAAGGCGAATACCGAAACTGATGTTTCGGTTTATGTCGAAGTCTATAAATAAATGGACATATAGATTCGACTAGACATACGTGTGCCGCCCAAAGAGTTTTTCTCAGAGAGAAAAACGCAGAAACCTCGAAAACTCAGTTCCCAAGAGATCCGATTCCCGGCACTAGCATCCCGGCGGATTCCAGCTTGTGTGCGTGTGGACTGCAGTAGAGGCGCATCATCTGAGGCGCTCCAGAGATCTCGTTTACCTGCTTATCTTCCGCTGCCAATCTCCCAGGTAATCACGAGGTCAGATCTACGATTTAATTAACTAGACCCTAGATCCTAGGCTTCGGGAACATGACAACAATTCTGAATCTGGTAGAATTGGCTCCGAGTTCCTACAGTGGTATCAGAGACTTAGGGTTTTACATTGAATCAACCTGTTTAATTGAATTTGATGATTTAGATTCACAAACTAGGTTGTTTGGTTAGAACAGGTGAGATCGATTTCGATCAAGATCGTTTCTGTGTTTTCGCACAGTGTCGATCGACAAACTAGGTGTGTCGGTCGACACAGAGATGTGAATTCAACAGAATCAGCGGCTAGGGTTTTTTGCGAAGAAAAATCGAAAGCCTACTGTGTCGATCGACACAGGTTGAGTGTCGGTCGACACAGAGCAGATTCGGTCGAGTGTCGATCGACACAGTTTGAGTGTCGGTCGACACAGACCTAGCGAATGGTTAATCGGTTCAATTGGATTGGACCGGTTATCATGCTTGGTTAAGTCCGAAAAGATCGGTTTAAATTGGATGAACTGGTTCAATTGGATTGAACTGATTATCTCAATTAGCATAAACCGATTGGTTAAAATCAGTTTGATTGGATAAGTCGGTTCAATTGAATTGGACTGGTTATCGCAATTAGTTGAAACTCGTTAAAATGGTTTAAATTGGATGAATTGGTTCAATTGGATTGAACTAATTATCCCAATTAATATAAACCGAATGGTTAAGATCAGTTTGATTAGATAAGTCGGTTCAATTGGATTGGACCGGTTATCAAAACTGTCTTTGGTTTGGGTCTATGTCGACCGTCACACATGGGTTGTGTCGATCGACATGACCGGTTCAATAAACCAGGTTAATTGGATTAACCGGTTATTGAAGTCCGTTTTCATTTGGTGGTGTCGATCGACAGACATGGTCTGCGTCGATCGACACAGTGCTCGAAATTCTGGTTATTGAACCTTGAATTTGCAGAAACCAAACTAGACTTAAACCTTGATCAAATCTTAGCTTCAATATGGTCAACTGTCAAGACTCATTTCATTGTGTGATGTTCTAGCCAAGAGCTTGGTGTCCACAATTACATGAGTAAGGCGGGTAATTATGTTGATGGACTTGCAGTGCTCGACATCAACAATTACATGACCTAAGAGATTGATATGCTAACCTTTCAGAGTTTAGTTTCCTCAACTAAATATCAAGTAACCTTGATGTCTTGCCCAAATCTTGTCTACTGTCAAGACTTGTGTCGTTTGTTGGATAGCCTTGGAGTCCTTGGCATCCACTACTACATGAGTAAGGCAGGTGATCATTGATAGACTTGCAGTGCGACTGTCAATGATCACAAGACTAAAGAGATTGGTTTACTTGACTGGGTCATCAGAAGTTCTGGGCCCAGAGACATCAGAGTAGATGAGACATGGATTGTCTTATCTGCAACCAAGAGTTGTACTGGGTACAATTAGCAATGATTTGCTTACCTAGATAACTAAATTTTGGGTGATGACGAGTCGTCCACTCAGATTTTGGTGAAGTATGGATCTTGGATCATTATATTCACAGAGGAAACATTGTTTGAATATAATGCGAGTTTTCTTATTAGATAAGATTTCTCATGATATGCATAACTAAATCTTGGTTTTTCTTGGATTTCAGATTATGTCTAAAACAACTTTCTCGTTGCGATCCGTCCTTGAGAAGGACATGTTAAATGGATCCAACTTCCTGGATTGGTATCGGAATTTGAGATTAATCCTCAAGCAGGAGAGCAAGGACTATGTCCTTGAGAAAACTCTTCCAGAAAGGCTTGGGACCAATCGCTCGAATGCAGTATATGATGCTTGGAATAAGCATTATATAGATGTGGTAGATGTGCGTGGTCTGGTGTTGGCCACCATGAACTCGGATTTGAAGAGTCAATACGAGAACATGGAGTCGCCAATAGAGATGATCACCAGCCTGAAACAGAAGTTTCAGGACCTGGCACGAGTTGAGAGATTCCAGATGGTGAAGTCTCTCACTGGGTGTAAGCTACCAGAGGATGCTCCAGTAAGTCCTCATGTCATTAAAATGATGGGTTACATTGATAACCTGGGGAAACTGGAATGTCCTGTCAGCTTAGAGTTGGCTACTGACATCATTCTGCAGTCACTGCCGTCAAGTTATGATAAGTTCATCAAGAACTATATCAAGAGAGGCTTGACGAAGACGTTGACTGAGCTGCATGACATGCTCAAGACAGCAGAGCAGAACATCAAAAGGGGTATAAGATTTGAGAGATCTTTTTTAGACAAGGGTGAAGGCAAGGCCGTTCAGATTTGGAATCGGGATAAGCCTGTGTCATCTTTTAAGCCCAAGTCAGGCCCATCTGATGTTGATAAATGCTGCTACTGTAAAGAGTTTGGGCATTGGAAGAGAAATTGCATTAAATTCTTGGAAGATTCACAAGAGATGGAGAAGATGTATGGTACTTCTTCTTCAGGTATTGTGTTATTGTTTCAAGTTCTACGTTAGTATTGGATACTAGTTGTGGTATTGATATTTTTGAAATATGCAGGACACAAGCGACAGTAGAACATTGAAGAGAGGATAAGTGGAACTATGTGTCTGGTATGAAGCAATGGTTGCTACATGAGCCGTAGAGATTCTCCACTTGTAGGAGCCTTTCATACTTGGTTTTAGAAATTAAGTAATTGCTACTATGTATCTGCCTTGTGCAGAGATGTCTTTCATATTCTTGTAAGAATTTGGATGTTTTTCATTTTGATAAAAGACAAGTTTTGTTCTTTAAATTTAAATGAAATATTCTATGGTAGCACCCCATTTAGAATGGGTTTTATATCTTAAACCAATGTACGCTTGTACGTATAACATAAATACCAAACACTTTAAGTCTGATGACTTGAAGTCGATTTTTCTTTAGCATAGTCGTTTTGACCAGATAAAGTGAAGCGGATTCAGAAGTTCCATTATTATGGGCTTTAGGTTCATTTGATTATAAATCATTTGAGACATGAATTCCGCTTGCTGGGCCAAATGACTAAGGCCCTTTTAGCAGAGCTAAAGGAAACGGGCCAGAGTCTTATTGGGCCTTACACATACTGATGTATGCGGCCCGATGAGCATTAGTGCCAGAGGAAATATTCTGTACTTCATTACCTCATTGATGGCATCAATAAGTATGGCTGTGTTCATTTGATGAGACACGAGCAGGAATCCCTTGAGGAGTTCCAAGATGAAGTGAAGAACCGATTTGACAGAAGTATTGAGATTCTCGATTAGATCGCGGAGGAAAATACTTGAGTCAAGAATTGGGTGATCATCTGAGAGAATTAATCGGATCTTATTAGATATGCTCCGATTAATGATGAGTCACAGGAATCTTCCATAATCATTTAAGAATACGTTCTAAAATGTCTGTCTTTGCGCAGAAAAGGGTTTCAATCAGAATCAATTGAAAGACACCACATTGGATGTGGACTGGAAGTTTTTCAAGTAAGTTGTTTCTGATGATTTGGGGATGACAGCTAATGAGCTTGAACCCAAATCTGATAAGTTCTACATCGCTGGTTGTCCTAGGGAAACCGAGGCTTAGTGCTTTTATGACCAATCCGAGAACAAAGTTTTGTTGTTCGGAACTGTGTCTTTTGAGAGAGATCATACTTTCAAAAGGAACAGTGGGAGTAAAAGTACAGATCGAAGAAATTCGATAAACACAGGAGGCTGCTCAACCTGTTGAGGGAGAGCAACAGTGAGATCTACAAAGTGCTGTAGGATCTACACCTGTGGAGCCTGAAATTCGCAGATCCGAAAGGATCCGTCACTAACTCGAGAGTGATTTCTCGTAGCCGATTGTCGTGATCTGTTGATCATTGAAAAATGACGAGCATGCGAAATTCAAAGAAGCGATGGTGAGCCCAACTCCGAAAAATTGGCTGAGCTAGTAACAATATTAGCAAGATGAAGTGTTTTTTGAACGCTGGCTGAACTAGTATTAATGAATGTGATTGCTTATGCTGCTGTAATAGAATCCATCATAAAAGCCATATTTTGCGCTCGTCTAGATGCAACTCACGCATAGAGCATGACGATAAAATACCAATATGTTCCGGTAATAGTCACTGAACAATTACCAGAAATATCCCAAGTGTTTGAGGAACTCTAAGGATAGTTTCGTGGTGAACTGAGGGAGTGACGAACCAGTTGAAAGTAGTTAGACAGACAAAGACGATTCCCGGTTCCCACCTGGTTATGTCTCTTTGTCTGAATGGCGGTGTGGTTTGTTGAAATTGTTTCAAGCAAAACACCGCAGAGTCTCCCACAACCTAAGCATGAGATTTATTCTCTTGCTGTAGGTATTAGATATATGAAGAGATGATCTTGATTCTAGTGGGAGTTATTTAGTTATGTTATGATCTTTACATAGACATGCTATGGCAAAGTTTGTGTAAGTTAAAACTGACATCGGTATTATTTAATTATTGGATAATTAAGTAATGGTCCCAAAGTATTTTATGGTCATCATATAGGTCATCAAGTTGAGGATTTGATCATGAAACCCTATAAGTAAAAGATGACATAAATTACGATTGTCCCTAGTCGAGGTTGTTGAAGTGGGACACCAATAACCGCGCAAGACTAGCATGTGAGGTGACTGTTGGACTAAGTTTCATGGAGTCAACGATATGATTATCACAGTCAATCACATAGATACATGTTGGTGAACATATGATCGGACATGACCCGCTAATGAGAACTCCACAGGATAGTTATATCAGTGTCATGGGAGGTTCTCATTACGACTATAGAGTATAGTCCTTAGACCTGAGTTCATCATGCTTTCTAGCATATGAATTGGTGCGTTTTGACCTTGTCAAACGTCGTTCCGTAACTGGCGGCTATAACGGCATTGCTTATACGTATCATAAAGTATGTGTAGAAACAGGGATGAAACAAGATGGGATTTTTCCCTCCTGTAACAGGAGATAAATATCGCAGGGCCCATCGAAGATTTGATACTGAGAAAATGCATGGCCGTGCTCAAACGAGGTGATTGTCAGTCGTTTGTCTTATCAGTATAGATCAGGAGTTCGATGAACATGATGTTGGCTATAATAAGGATGACACAGTCTCTTGCCTTATGCCATATCGAGATATAGAGACGAAGGGATTATAGGAATAGGTGATTCCAGTACAAGTGGGAGATTGTTGGGATTATGTCCTGAAATCACATTGTACTTACTCTAAAGATAGTTGTATTGTCGAGATCGGACAATTCATGTGATACTGGGTAGTCATAATGTTTTGCTAGAAACCGCTTATGACAAATGAGTTGTAACTCATTGCTAGTATTATGTGAACCTACGGGGTCACACACCTAAGCAAGTTGGATACACTTTGTATGGGATTGATCATTGGCATATGGTCTGGCCGATGTGTATTGGATACACATCGAATATGAGTTTTAATGAGGTGTGTCGATCGACACCATTGGGTGCGTCGGTCGACACAAGATGTGTGTGTCGATCGACACCATTAAGTGTGTCGGTCGACACAAGGCGAATACCGAAACTGATGTTTCGGTTTATGTCGAAGTCTATAAATAAATGGACATATAGATTCGACTAGACAGACGTGCGCCGCCCAGAGAGTTTTTCTCAGAGAGAAAAACGCAGAAACTTCGAAAACTCAGTTCCCAAGAGATCCGATTCCCGGCACTAGCATCCCGGCGGATTCCAGCTTGTGTGCGTGTGGACTGCAGTAGAGGCGCAACATCTGAGGCGCTCCAGAGATCTCGTTTACCTGCTTATCTTCCGCTGCCAATCTCCCAGGTAATCACGAGATCAGATCTACGATTCAATTAACTAGACCCTAGATCCTAGGCTTCGGGAACATGACATCAATTCTGAATCTGGTAGAATTGGCTCCGAGTTCCTACAAGATTGCACTTTGATTCTGTGGGAGGAGCGTCGATGAGGGCAGATCTCGAACAAGTGCTAGACGACAGAGGCATAACGACGGCCTGTGATAGTGGCGCAAGACGGAGCTGTCGCTTGAAATGGAACAAAGGATGGTGTCTCGAAGCATCCCGACGACGAGCACAGGAATCACCGACGAACTTAAGGTGTAAAAGCACTAAATCCAGATCTAGTACAAGCTTGCTGGATTTTTTGAAACAAGATTTAAAGACTCGGCAATATGCCGGAATAAGAGCTTGAGAAACTTCCATTGATTACATTTTAAGTTGAATGGAGTAACAGATCTATTGAAGAAGGTGATTCAAGGTTTTCAAAGTTTGAATCTGTAAGAGAGAGAGAGAGAGAGAGAGAGAGAGAGAGAGAGAGAGAGAGAGAGAGAGAGAGAGAGAGAGAGAGAGAGAGAGAGAGAGAGAGAGATAGAGCTGTTTTATAATATTTTCTTTCTTTAATTAATGGAATTTGGAGTTTAGCTCGAAGATGTATGCTAGTTCACCTACTCCTCATAGCCTGCGGCAAATGTAGTGATAGAGCTTCCCTAAATATCATGTGAGTAGGTCGATGATAAGTAACAATAACATTGTTCATGCTCTGGTGCTATGAACGACGAATACATGTCATCCTATCCATTATCTTCTCGATTTGGCATGAAAACGGTTTTGGGCCTGATAAGTTAATGGATTTAGACGAGTCCATTTTTTAATATTAAATCTTTCTAAGCTGACCGAGTAAATGGGAATGCTCAATCCACTACCAACATATATGAAAAACACAAATAAATATGTAAAGTCGAAGACACATATTTAGGTGATTCACCTCATGAGTTGCACATTTTGAATGTACTTCAGAAGAACAATCTTCATGATTGCAAGGATAATAAATTACTAACCATACTTAGCAACAACATTCTTGTGGCAAATCAGGCACGATCAAGTTGTGGTGGGGAGGTAAGAGCATGATATTAATGACGCGTAATATGTGTAACCCGTGGTAAGTTGATATAAGAATGATGGACCATGAGTATACAAGCTTAACTCGAGACCGATTAATCTATAAATTAAAAAGTCGGAACTTTTAAGGTTCCATTTCGTTTCGTCAACGATATGTGTTTCTAAACATATGTTCTCACTGTCTCACATTCCCATTTTACGGAGTTGATAAATATAAAGAAGAAAAAAACAAATGTGATGCAATGAGGCTAGACAGTGAGTAATATGTGAGGTTTTTAGGGGGTTAAAAGAGGGAATGAGACAAAATAATGAGGGCTTTAAAGTAATATATTGTTGGTATTTGGCTAATTTACAAGATAATATTGATTAGATAGGTGCAAACTTTCTCCAAATCCAAAACAAAACAAAGATATATACACAATATAGGCACAATCTCCTAGAAGCGCCGCCGACCCAAAACTTCAACTCCGATCTCTTAGCCTCCGTCCGTAGTCGCTTCTTCTGCCTTCTGTTATCCTAAGGTGACTTAAATCTCAAGGTACTGCAAAGGGGCCTTTCTTGAGTGAGCAAAGGAATGTCTTCGGCCCGTGACAGGCCTGCGAGCTCAAGATAAGGCCCAGTAGAGATCAGTGGGTCATGGGCCTGACAGAAGATGACATCTGGGGGGTGCGGGGGGCGCAGCCCTCGCGGGACGGTACACTATGGCGGTTTAGTTTCCCCTTGTATCGAGAGAATGAAAAGATCTCGTTAGGGCTTTCTATTGTCTATAGTATCAGGTTTTTGGGGCAGTATATAAAGGGGTCTAAGGGTTTGTAAATATGAACACACACGAAATAAAGAAACCCTAGACAAAAGGGTATTTGCCTCAATATCGTTTCTCTCTAAGTATTCCACATACGTTCTATCTTCTAGGGTTCACTCGAGTTTTTTACAACAAGTGGTATCAGAGCACAAGGTTACGATGACCAGAAGTTCTCTTAAGTTCGAAGTTCCTCGTTTCGATGGGAAGGGAAACTTCGGTCTATGGCAACTTCGAGTGAAGGACCTGTTATCACATCAGGGGATGAAGAAGGCGTTGTTAGAGACGAAACCAGAAGCGATCAAGGATGATGATTGGGAGGAGATGACAGACAGAGCGACCTCGACAATTCGTTTGTGTCTTTCAGACGAGATTACTAATCAGGTAATGGATCTTACAACTCCGAAGGCTATATGGGATAAGTTGGAGAAGTTGTATCTGTCGAAGTCGTTGTCTTCTAAGTTATTTCTCAAGCAGAAGTTATACCGTTTTAAGATGGCTGAAGGTGGAGATCTGGTTCAGCATGTAAACGCGTTTAACCAAATCATCACAGATCTAACACGTGTGGGTGAGGATATTGAGGATGAGGATAAAGCCATGATTCTGCTGTGTTCTTTGCCCTCGTCTTATGAGACTTTGTTAACTGCCTTAACGTGTAACAAAACCACGATAAGTCTGGATACGGTTACTTCGTCGCTTATATCTCATCATGAGCGACGTGTAGGTAACGTGGATACTAAGTCTGAGGGAGACGGGTTGTACGTGAATTACAACAAGGAGCGAGGGAGGTCAACAGAGAAGCAGGCAGATGGAGGTAGCAGAGGAAAATCAAAACCAAAGGCGGTTAAGGGAGTCTGTTTTGGTTGTGGCAAGAAGGGTCACTTCAAGAGAGACTGTCCAGCCAGGAAACAGAATGGAGGCAGGGATTCGCAGGACTCTTCAAAGTCTGCAAATATAGTCCAGGCAAAGGATGTTTCAGAAGATATCAATTATGATATGCTTGCTGTCACTTCAGGGAATCACGCAGATTCTTGGATACTTGATACGGGAGCATCATTCCATATGACTCCAAATAAGGAATGGTTCGAGACGTATAGAGCTGGAAATATGGGTTCTGTTCAGTTGGCAGACGACAAGGTCTGTGGTATTATTGGGACTGGACATGTGAAGTTTCGGATGTATGATGGTAGCATCAGAACATTGACGGATGTAAGACATATTCCAGGCGTGAAGAAGAATCTGATTTCCTTGGGCACACTTCATAAAAACGGATTCAAATTCAAAGGTGATGAAGGAGAAAACGTTTTGAAGGTGTGTAAAGGATCCATGGTCGTGATGAAGGGAGAGATGACAACTGGTAATATATATCAGATGATAGGGAACATGGTTGTAGGTGGAGAAGCCTCAGCTGCCGTTTCTGAAGCAGAGGCCACAACTTTATGGCATATGCGTATGGGTCATATTGGTGAGAATGGTCTGAATGAACTCCACAAGAGGGGGTTACTGGACGGGTTGAAGAGCTGCAAGATGGAATTATGAAAATTCTGTGTGATGGGAAAGCAGATCAAAGTTTCGTTCAAGACAGGGCAACACACGACAAAAGGTCTTCTAGACTATGTCCATTCTGATGTGTGGGGGCCAACTCGGGAACAGTCATTGGGAGGATCTAGATACTTTGTTTTGTTCATCGATGACTTCTCCAGGAAAGTCTGGGTGTACTTCATGAGGCAGAAATCTGAAGTATTCGAAAAGTTCAAGATTTGGAAGGCTGAAGTTGAAAACCAGACAGGAAGAAGGGTAAAGTATCTGAGATCGGATAATGGCACGGAGTATACTGATGGAGCGTTTCAGAAGTTTTGTGAGGAGCATGGTATTCAGAGGCACTTCACAGTGCGGAAAACACCACAGCAGAACGGTGTCAGTGAAAGGATGAACCGTTCAGTTGCAGAGAAGGCTAGGTGTTTGAGGTTGAATGCAGGGCTCTCAAAACGGTTCTGGGCAGAGGCAGTAAACATGGCGGTCTATCTCATCAATAGATCACCAAGGAGTTCCTTGGAAGGAAAGATAGCTGATGAAATTTGGTCTGGGAAAGATGTTGATCTTTCAAACTTGAAGATTTTTGGATGTCCAGCTTATATGCTTATTCCGGGTGACGAAAGATCAAAGCTTGATTCTAAGTCAAAGAAGTGCATCTTTCTGGGTTTTGAGAAAGGTGTGAAGGGCTTCAAGTTGTGGGATCCTGAAGATAAGAAGAGGGTGTTTAGTCGAGATGTGGTTTTCGATGAGCAGTATATGGTGCAGCAGGCGAGGTCAGAACAAGTGCCTGTAACCATTGAGACTAGCACGGATTCTAGGGAAATTCAGGAGGAGTCTATAGAAGATAGACCAGCAGCAGAGAGTGATGAGCAGCCTGCTGTGGAGGAGCAGGAGGTGGAAAAACGTGTTAAAAAGAAAGCAGAGGAAATTTTGGTACCTAACAGAGAAAAGAGAGTTTCCAAACCACCAGTAAGATTCGGTTTTGAAGACATGGTGAACTATGCCTTGATTGTTGGTACAGATGATCCAGCCAATTTTCGAGAGGCTATTAGTAGCCAGGAGAAAGAGCAATGGCTGGAAGCTGCAACAGAGGAAATCAAGAGTCTTGACAAGAATCAGACATGGGATCTTGTTCCTTTACCTAAAGGAAAGAAGGCGGTTGGATGCAAATGGGTTTTCAAGGTAAAACTAGGAATCTCTGAGAAAGAAGTATCAAGGTTCAAGGCAAGGTTGGTGGCAAAAGGATACTCACAGAAGAAAGGGGTGGATTATGACGAGATTTTTTCACCTGTGGTTAGACACACTTCCATACGAGTTGTGTTAGCATTGGTAGCGGTATGGGATTATCATCTTGAACAGATGGATGTGAAGACTGCGTTTCTTCATGGAAATTTGGAAGAATAAATCTATATGGAGCAGCCTGAGGGGTTTGTAAAGCCAGGTGAGGAGAAGCTTGTGTGTAAGTTGAAGAAGTCCTTATACGGATTGAAGCAAGCTCCAAGACAATGGTACAAACTTTTTGACTCTTATATGCTGGAAATTGGCTACCAAAGATGTGAGTATGATTGCTGCGTTTACACAAGGTACCTTGATGATCATTCTCCCATATTCCTTCTGCTATACGTTGATGATATGCTTATTGCTGCGAGCGATATGAATGATATTGCTGAGTTGAAAGGACTACTGGGAAAAGAGTTTGAAATGAAGGATCTTGGTGCTGCAAAGAAGATCCTTGGGATGGAGATTCGCAGAGAGAGGAGCTCTAAGAGGTTATGGCTTTCTCAAAAGAGCTACATAGAGAAGGTGGTAGAACGCTTTGACATGTCGGAAGCAAGGACATTTTCTACACCTTTGGCGAATCACTTCAATCTCTCAGCGAAGCAGTGTCCTAAGTCCATTGAAGACATCAAAGATATGGCACAAGTTCCTTATGCAAGTGCGGTTGGTTGCCTAATGTATGCTATGGTTTGCACTAGGCCTGATTTGGCTCAAGCAGTTAGTCAAGTTAGTAAGTACATGTCGAATCCTGGAAGAGATCATTGGGAAGCAGTGAAATGGATACTCAGGTATTTGAAGGGTTCTGCTAACTGTGGGATTATGTTTGGCGGTCAGGAGAGTGCATCAGTTGTGGGGTTTGTTGATTCAGATTACGGTGGTGATCTAGACAATAGAAGGTCCACTACGGGATATGTGTTTATACTATCGGGAGGACCTATTTGCTGGAGATCCGTGTTACAGTCTGTTGTAGCCATGTCAACCACATAAGCTGAGTATATGGCAATGGGCGAGGCAGCTAAGGAGGCACTTTGGGTGCGAGGACTTGTGGCAGAGTTGGGAGTTGAGCAAGGTGGAGTTCAGCTACACTGTGATAGCCAAAGTGCGCTGTATCTGACAAAGAATCAAGTGTATCATGCAAGGACGAAGCACATCGCTATAAGGTTTCATAAAATCAGGGAGTTAGCAGCTTCTGGAGAGATCTTATTGCAGAAGGTGTCTACGTTGGAGAATGCAGCTGACATGTTGACCAAGCCGGTTCCTACGGGGAAGTTCAGACATTGTCTTGAGCTACTCCAGATCTTCCGGTGCTAGAGGAAGATGGTGACCCCTCAGATGTTAGGAAAGTCAGAAGGTGACATTGTTGAGATTTTTCGTCAAGGTGGAGTTTGTTATCCTAAGGTGACTTAAATCTCAAGGTACTGCAAAGTGGCCTTTCTTGAGTGAGCAAAGGAATGTCTTCGGCCCTTGACAGGCCTGCGAGCTCAAGATAAGGCCCATTAGAGATCAGTGGGTCATGGGCCTGACAGAAGATGACATCTGGGGGGGTGCGGGGGGCGTAGCCCCCGCGGGACGGTACACTATGGCGGTTTAGTTTCCCCTTGTATCGAGAGAATGAAAAGATCTCGTTAAGGCTTTCTATTGTCTATAGTATCGGGTTTTTGGGGCAGTATATAAAGGGGTCTAAGGGTTTGTAAATATGAACACACACGAAATAAAGAAACCCTAGACAAAAGGGTATTTGCCTCAATATCGTTTCTCTCTAAGTATTTCGCATACGTTCTATCTTCTAGGGTTCACTCGAGTTTTTTACAACACTTCTATTATTGTGACCGCCTCTCGCCTGGTGTCAAGTCGAGCTCTTCTCCGGCAAATCCATCTTCCTCATTTATGTTTGTTGTTGCACTTCATCTTTCAATGGTGACGGTTCAGTCTTCTCGTTCTCCGTCGTCGACACCGTGGTCGTTGTTGCCGTTCTTTGCCGTTTCTCTTCGTTTCTCCACCTCTCCTTGCAGTTATGCGTCGGATCTCACATTTTCCTCGCCGTATCTTGTCGTTGACTCACCATCTCTTGTTGTTTGTCTCTGTCTCTGGCGGTCGTTTGCCTCCTTTCTCCGGCATAAACAACATGAAGCTCTCTGCCATACTCCCTTCGCCTTGGTTATTCTTGACGTCGGAGCTCCTCCTCTAGAGTCACAGATCTGTCAAAAGCCTTCCTGTGATACCCCGTATCACAAATTATGGTCAACGGGCAGAAGAAAAGTCAACAGGGGCAAAATTGTAATTTTGCCAAACCCAGGGGCAAAATGGTAATTTTGCCAAAGTTCGAGACGGAAGACGAGACGGGCCAAATGTTCTAGTTTTAAATCATAAAGAACATTTACAAGATCAGAATTCGAAGAAACGGAGCGGAAATGCATTTTTCGGAGTGTCGGGTGAAAACCGAGCTAAACCGGGAAAACTTCGGAAAATCATAACGGGAGCTAGGAAACTCCAAATGAGATGATTCAAGTTGCCAAATTCATCTAAAATCAAGGAGAATCAGATTATGTAGGTTTGGGGATTTATGGGAACTTCTAGATATTTTCTAAAACAATTATCGGGAAAAAGGTCAAACCGAGCTAAAATGGACAAACAAGTTAAGGAAAGGTTTTGTTGGTTTGGGCCGGTGCTATTGGGCCTCAGTGGGCTTCAGACATCCACCAGAGACAGGTGTGAGCACCCCAGGTCGCCAGCTTTAGGGTGAAAGGTGTCAACACCATATTTGGTGCATGAACCAAAAAGAAGCATGCAAAGAATCTCACACTATTCATCTCCTTTGGATTGTTGGGTGCTCAGAACCTTTCACTCACTCACTCTCTCTGTCGACACTCTCTCTTTCTCTCCAGAAACATTCAACAAAACTCATCAGAATCTCTTGAATCTCCAAAGAGTTCTTCATATGTTCAAGATGTTCTTCAAGACTTCTTGCACAAGAAAGTGCATAACTTTCTCATCCTAGACCCAAATCCATCTCTGCAAAGTCCAGTAGCTTCATCTTGATCTCCTCTTCAAGTTCCAGCCAGCCGCCGTCGTCAGAAGTCGCCGGAGCTCGCCGGAAAACAAGAGAGAAGCAGCCGCGGTTTTAAGGTCTAGGGTTACTCTCTCTCTCTTCAACTTCTCTCAAGATTTCAAGGCCATGGGTGGATAGATCTCATCAAGAGGAGTAGTTTGGTGTGAAGTTGGCCGTCTGAAGTCGCCGGAAAAGCCACCTCCGCCGCGGTCAACGCCGCGGTCAACGCCGGAATTCTCGCCGGAGAAGCTCCTTTCGCCGGCCAATCTTCAAGCGGTTCTTCAGGGGTGTTCTTGCCATGCATAGGAGTTGGTTTAGCTTTGGTTTGGTGGGTGAACCGGTCTAGTCAAACCGGTTAAGTCTCGGTCAACGCCGGTCAACGGTTTGACCTAACCGGTTTAACTAAACCGGATTGGTTTGGAGTGGTTTGGTTCGATTGGTGGTTCAATTGGTCAAGGAAGTAAACCGGAGTTGGTCAACGGTCAACCGGGTCAAAGTCAACGGTCAACGGTCAGCCGGTCAACGCCGGTCAACGCCACCGGTCAACGCGGTCAACGCCGGAAAACGAGCCGGTCAACGCTCGGTGGACGGTTGTTCAGTGGTTCGGGGTGTTCGTGACGTTTCGGAGTTCGTGTTCGTGTATTCGGGGAGGTTCGGGTTTAGTTCGGGGTCTCGGGAAGCCGTATCCGCATCCGTGCCGTTCGTTCCGTCGAATCACTGTGAGTCGGCTCAAACACCGTAGAAGCATATAGAACGTAAATGGGAAACCGTAGAGATAGGATTGCATACCCGTTGAATTGAATTGAATTGATTGATTGGATTGGTTGAATTAACGGTAAACCGGCTAGGGTTAAAGAAGCATGTTAGACTTTAAACGGATTAAACCTGAATGTGTGCCGTTAGGTTGCTAGAACGTTGTGTGATGCATTCATATAGTCGTGGCATGAGTAGGACTATATATGCATATATACGTAAGTAAAGGACGGTATTAACTGAACATATATACGGGAATTAAGACGGGTTAAAACACGGAGTTTAATTTGAACCAATGTATAGAGTATGGAACGGTATCGGGTTTTCCCGAGGTGAATGAACTAAATGATGAATGATGAGACGTCGGGGAGTGTAGCAAGCGGCTAGCTCTAAACCGACGGATCGGGGAGTTATTAAAATATGATTAGGGTTGATTAAGAAGTGAGAAGTGTTGGGATTATGGAACCGTCTACGGGTTAACAAGCGGTTAACCCAAGGTAGCGGGCGTGAATTGGTTAAAAGACGATAGAAACCCTAATAGGCCTGCTGTGTGGTGATTGTGTGGTTGTGAGTCTATTTCGGTGTTGGGCCGAGTAGACTGTTGATTGTGTGATTGTGCTGTGTTGTGTGTTGTGGATGTTGTTTCTGTGCAGGCCTTTAGATCGTCTCGGTGTTGGGCCGAGCGATCCTCGTTGTTGCTTAACTCGGTCTCGGGACCGGTTAAGTGGTGGTGCTGACTCGGTACGGTACCGAGTCAGAGCGGTGGTGAGTATGAGTGGACTTGCGGGATGCGGGGTTGAGTTGCTGTGGTGGTTGATTGCGATTGATTGCTAGAGTCCAAGCGAGTCTGCGTGTTTACATTTCTGCACTAGGACTCTAGGGTGCGTAGATCCCGCAAGTCTAGGTGGTGTGTGTGATTACGTTCTGGTACTTCCATCCCGATTGGATCCTCGGGAGTTGATAACCGGCCAGTGAATGCTGGCAGGTGCGAACCTATGGAGTGACGTCTGTAGGGTGTAGTCCGGAGAATACGGGGTCGCGTCCTAGGGCCGGATTGCATGGAAGCTCGGGCTATCTAGGGGTAGTCAGAGTCACCGCGTATCGATGGACCGAGAACGGTGTCCTAGTCGTTGTGTGGACGGCTAGGAGTCACGTGGGTAGTTGCCTTATCGGTAACAGTGGAAACCCTGGAAGTCACCAAGTTCGTAGGGGCCCAGAGTGTGTGTGATCGAGGTAGTTGGTATTGCGCGGTAGATAGATCGAGTCTCAATCGGGGACATGTGCCGCAGTGCTCCCGATTTCCTCTAATCGCCATTCCTTCTTTTGGCATTTGATTATGTGTGGGCTTGACACGACGTGGTAGAGCGTGATCGGCTATTGTGATTGATTGATTGTTATTTTGGGTTTCGGGCGGGGATCTATAGATGATAGATAGATCAGGAGCCGTAGTGGGGAGCCGATTCACTGGGTGATCTTAGATCGCTCATTAGACTCTTGTTGTGTTTTTCAGGTATAGCAGCGACGGACGCGGGAGGTCCTCGGTGTAGTGTCGGGATTGCTTGTGGCGGGGATTTTGATTCGATGATTTTGGATGTGTTATTTCGGTTCGGCAACTGCGCTATTTTGTGATTTGACTGGTTGTATATGTATATGAATGATTGTTTGTAAAAACTCGTCAAACGTTGCATTCAACGTTTGATTACCCAAAAATGAAATTGTTTTCCTGATATGAGGTTTTCGTCCGAACCGACACAACTCGTTGAAGTAGTGCAAGTAGTACTGCTTGCGCTACGGATACGAGGATAACGGAGTCGGAGATAGGTTGGTGCGAGCCTTTTTTTCTCAAACCGATCCGTCTTTGGCTTCGTCCTGTGGCGAACTTTTCCTATTCGACTTGCTCGGGTTCGATCGGTCATGTTCTTGTTTGATTGTTGGCCGGTCAGCTCGACGGTCAGCGGAGAATGGGAAAGGGGCGTTACAGAAAGGTGGTATCAGAGCATGGTTCTGCATGGGTTCGAAACATTTCATTTTTGGGTGTTTTCCGTGGTTTTATCGAGTCAAATTGTGTCATACCCAAGCATCCATTAGGAAACCGAGCCGCGTCCGTACATCCGGGGTTGGGATGGGGTAGAGAATTTGTATTATGCGTACTAATTTTTATTTGTGTTTTGTGATTGCAGACAGCAGCAGAGCGTCCCTGGACGGTGTGTGTGTGGGTGCGTGCAGCGGGTGTGTGAGGTTATCATGAGCAGTACGGGTGAGAGACGGATGACTCGAGCAGAGTACCAGGAGTTGGTAGACCAGCATCAGGCAGGTCTGAGGATAGGACCGCAGGGTCAGTCGCAGGGTTCGAGAGTGTCAGGTCGGCCGCCAGTTGTTCCCCGTGTGCATCAGGGGGCGAGAGCAGCCGCAGCAGATTGGAGTCCATTACCGGACCCGTTACCGCCTTCTCTGCAGGATGATGCAGGTACCGCAGATCCGACTGCGGGAGTGACAGGGTATTTGGGGTTCGTGGACTACGGATTGCCAGCGTTTCCACCTCAGTTAGAGGCACCTACAGTACCAGCGGAGATGCAGCTTGAGGCACAGGAGGTGCCACTACCTTTCAGTCTGCACGAGTCAGACTTTATTCCTTTTGGTGGAGGAGATTTTCAGGGGGACCAGATACACCCAGCCTTTGACATGGACCTAGACATGGAGCCATTGGACCCGGAGCAGCATGCGCAGTGGGCGCAGCGGATGGACGAGCAGGTGGCGATATTAGCAGACGTGTTGGAGCAGCATGTTAGACCGCATCACCAGTCACCCGATGATGCCGAGCCGCGCTCAGAGAGAGGATCGACCGCAGGAGTAGCACCGATGTCGACGACGGGGTCGGGCACGCAGTTCGAGTCAGTCACATCTCCAGAGGCACCACCGACCGAGCCAGACGTACTGCCGGAGATGCCATTCGCAGACACGCCAGAGTCCGTGCCTCAGATGCCAGTGTATCAGACGTGTAGCGCTTGCGGAGTTCAGGGTTTCCATATGCTTTGGTGCCCGCGACCTGTCGACCCGCCGTACCATGAGCCATACCAGCCAGTGCCGTGTCCATCTTATTGCCAGGTATGCGGTATGGATGGTCATCTTGCACCTATTTGTCCAGTCGTGGGACCCGGACCGCGTATGTCAGACGCAGAGCCGTATCGTGCCCCATTGCCAGAGGAGTATCGCCCAGGACCGAGCCGCAGAGACGCTGAGCTCATTCGGCAGCCAGTTATTCAGCAGCCAGCTGCGCAGTTACCTGTAGCGCAGCCACCGTTGGTGCAGCCACCGAGATTGTCGAGGTCATGTAGGAGGTGTGGAGACGAGGGACATAGAGCATCCACTTGTTCCCGTCGGTCCACTTCTCGTCGGTCCCGATCAGCGCCCGTTAGGTGTCAGATTTGTGGAGGTCAGGGGCATCGAGCAGCAGATTGTTTTCAGGAGCCTTCTTCGGGATCAGCTTCTTCTTGTCAGTTGTGTGGAGCGACAGACCACCAGGCGCTAGAGTGTTTCCGTGGGCCACGCCCAGCGCCCATTCCGGTTTGCGAGATTTGCGGTCACAGGGGTCACGTCGCACAGCTGTGTCCGATGGCGGAGCCGCAGCAGGTTGGACCACCGAGCAGAGAGGCACACCCATCACACCCTCCCGGCGCGCCTGCCAGTGGTTACCAGCGCGAGCCGCGATGCCGGTTGTGTATGGCATTTCGGTCGTGCTGGGGCTGTTAGGGTTTGAGTAGTTAGGCCGGGTGAGTATGGGCTCTAACTATGTTGTTGTTTGTGTGTATCCAGATCGACGGTTGTACGTATGTTGTTGGGAACATCTCCAGGATATGGCGATGCAGTTGTGGGTTGGGTTGTTGATGACGGACATCTTATGGTTGTATTTCTGTTTCCCTATGTATTTCTGTAAACCTCTAGACATGTGTATGTTGTTGTTTTGGTGTATGTATGTGCTGCAGATTGTTCACTTATCGTTATGACTTTCGTAGTAATTGTTTGCATGCGTGTGATGGTTTTGTGATGCAAATGAATTACCACGTGAAGTCTGATGATGAGCGGAACTGGTGACCGTTCATCATAACCTAAACCCAGACTGACGACATATCCGGAGCGATCTGATGATTGCTTGGTTGCGTGTGGTAATTATTTATTGCATCTGATTGCTTGTGTGGTTATCTAATGCTTGTGTGTGGTGCATTAGTTATTTTGGGTTGTGATTTTGTGTGTGGTGTAGCACTGTGAAAGTGCTAGTGTGGTGGCATGCGTAGCATGTGCGGAGTGTGAATGGTGGTGGTAAGCTATTGGTAGAATAGCTTAAGTGTTATTTGCGATCGTTAGTTGTTGTGAATAGAGGCGTTAGAACCTTTTCGTTTAAGGTGTTGAGCTAACGTGAGAATGGTTGGAATCGACTGTCGATTCGCGAGGGAGCGGAATTATAGAGTATCGTTACTTAATCATGGGTGACCATTGGGTACATGATTAACTAACTATATTCCTATGAGGAAGTGATATCGGGGATGGATTGGTTTGAATTCACCGCTCCAGTGAAAAATTGTTGTGTTGAATACAGGACGGAATGGACGATGCGATACGAATGCGAGACCGAACTCGAACCCGAAAGCGAGATGGGCTGAAAAGAAGCCGCGAGATGAGTTGACCCGGGAAGCGGAGCGGTCAGTGTGGAGTGTTAGTGGGAAATGTCAGTACCAAGCAGCGGAAAGAGTGAGGCGATTAGTGTGATATGTTAGCAGCAGTGGCCATGAGGAGACCGGAACAAAGTCGTTAGCAAGAATGCGGTGAGAAGTTAGCAAGATCGAATTTGGAATCCGAGATGTGCGAGCGGGAAGAGATCGTGTCAATACTAGAATGGGGTTATCAGAAGGAGAAGAGGCAGTGTCAAGAAGCGGCGTGAAGTTGTTAGATTGCGAAGATGGGAGAGTCGAAGCGAAGTGGGGAAGTTAGGATGCGAATCAAAGGAAAGAAACCAGCGGGAACAAGGTTGAGGTCGAGACAGATGGACGGGGAAAGACTGGGAAGCGTGAGGCGCAGTACAAAGTGCACGACGGGAAGCGAGAGGGGACGGTTGATGAGATTAGCGAGATGGAATGGTATGCGACGAGAGGGTCTCCATAATGTCAGGTGTCAGTAAGATGCAACAACGTTCGAGTAAGAAAGTGTTGGACGCGAGTGATAGACCGACTTACAGGCCTTGGAACCGATTCAAAGTCTGGTAGTGACGTAGAATTCGGGGACGAATTCCTGTAAGTGGGGAAGAATGTGATACCCCGTATCACAAATTATGGTCAACGGGCATAAGAAAAGTCAACAGGGGCAAAATTGTAATTTTGCCAAACCCAGGGGCAAAATGGTAATTTTGCCAAAGTTCGAGACGGAAGACGAGACGGGCCAAATGTTCTAGTTTTAAATCATAAAGAACATTTACAAGATCAGAATTCGAAGAAACGGAGCGGAAATGCATTTTTCGGAGTGTCGGGTGAAAACCGAGCTAAACCGGGAAAACTTCGAAAAATCATAACGGGAGCTAGGAAACTCCAAATGAGATGATTCAAGTTGCCAAATTCATCTAAAATCAAGGAGAATCAGATTATGTAGGTTTGGGGATTTATGGGAACTTCCAGATATTTTCTAAAACAATTATCGGGAAAAAGGTCAAACCGAGCTAAAATGGACAAACAAGTTAAGGATAGGTTTTGTTGGTTTGGGCCGGTGCTATTGGGCCTCAGTGGGCTTCAGACATCCACCAGAGACAGGTGTGAGCACCCCAGGTCGCCAGCTTTAGGGTGAAAGGTGTCAACACCATATTTGGTGCATGAACCAAAAAGAAGCATGCAAAGAATCTCACACTATTCATCTCCTTTGGATTGTTGGGTGCTCAGAACCTTTCACTCACTCACTCTCTCTGTCGACACTCTCTCTTTCTCTCCAGAAACATTCAACAAAACTCATCAGAATCTCTTGAATCTCCAAAGAGTTCTTCATATGTTCAAGATGTTCTTCAAGACTTCTTGCACAAGAAAGTGCATAACTTTCTCATCCTAGACCCAAATCCATCTCTGCAAAGTCCAGTAGCTTCATCTTGATCTCCTCTTCAAGTTCCAGCCAGCCGCCATCGTCAGAAGTCGCCGGAGCTCGCCGGAAAACAAGAGAGAAGCAGCCGCGGTTTTAAGGTCTAGGGTTACTCTCTCTCTCTTCAACTTCTCTCAAGATTTCAAGGCCATGGGTGGATAGATCTCATCAAGAGGAGTAGTTTGGTGTGAAGTTGGCCGTCTGAAGTCGCCGGAAAAGCCACCTCCGCCGCGGTCAACGCCGCGGTCAACGCCGGAATTCTCGCCGGAGAAGCTCCTTTCGCCGGCCAATCTTCAAGCGGTTCTTCAGGGGTGTTCTTGCCATGCATAGGAGTTGGTTTAGCTTTGGTTTGGTGGGTGAACCGGTCTAGTCAAACCGGTTAAGTCTCGGTCAACGCCGGTCAACGGTTTGACCTAACCGGTTTAACTAAACCGGATTGGTTTGGAGTGGTTTGGTTCGATTGGTGGTTCAATTGGTCAAGGAAGTAAACCGGAGTTGGTCAACGGTCAACCGGGTCAAAGTCAACGGTCAACGGTCAGCCGGTCAACGCCGGTCAACGCCACCGGTCAACGCGGTCAACGCCGGAAAACGAGCCGGTCAACGCTCGGTGGACGGTTGTTCAGTGGTTCGGGGTGTTCGTGACGTTTCGGAGTTCGTGTTCGTGTATTCGGGGAGGTTCGGGTTTAGTTCGGGGTCTCGGGAAGCCGTATCCGCATCCGTGCCGTTCGTTCCGTCGAATCACTGTGAGTCGGCTCAAACACCGTAGAAGCATATAGAACGTAAATGGGAAACCGTAGAGATAGGATTGCATACCCGTTGAATTGAATTGAATTGATTGATTGGATTGGTTGAATTAACGGTAAACCGGCTAGGGTTAAAGAAGCATGTTAGACTTTAAACGGATTAAACCTGAATGTGTGCCGTTAGGTTGCTAGAACGTTGTGTGATGCATTCATATAGTCGTGGCATGAGTAGGACTATATATGCATATATACGTAAGTAAAGGACGGTATTAACTGAACATATATACGGGAATTAAGACGGGTTAAAACACGGAGTTTAATTTGAACCAATGTATAGAGTATGGAACGGTATCGGGTTTTCCCGAGGTGAATGAACTAAATGATGAATGATGAGACGTCGGGGAGTGTAGCAAGCGGCTAGCTCTAAACCGACGGATCGGGGAGTTATTAAAATATGATTAGGGTTGATTAAGAAGTGAGAAGTGTTGGGATTATGGAACCGTCTACGGGTTAACAAGCGGTTAACCCAAGGTAGCGGGCGTGAATTGGTTAAAAGACGATAGAAACCCTAATAGGCCTGCTGTGTGGTGATTGTGTGGTTGTGAGTCTATTTCGGTGTTGGGCCGAGTAGACTGTTGATTGTGTGATTGTGCTGTGTTGTGTGTTGTGGATGTTGTTTCTGTGCAGGCCTTTAGATCGTCTCGGTGTTGGGCCGAGCGATCCTCGTTGTTGCTTAACTCGGTCTCGGGACCGGTTAAGTGGTGGTGCTGACTCGGTACGGTACCGAGTCAGAGCGGTGGTGAGTATGAGTGGACTTGCGGGATGCGGGGTTGAGTTGCTGTGGTGGTTGATTGCGATTGATTGCTAGAGTCCAAGCGAGTCTGCGTGTTTACATTTCTGCACTAGGACTCTAGGGTGCGTAGATCCCGCAAGTCTAGGTGGTGTGTGTGATTACGTTCTGGTACTTCCATCCCGATTGGATCCTCGGGAGTTGATAACCGGCCAGTGAATGCTGGCAGGTGCGAACCTATGGAGTGACGTCTGTAGGGTGTAGTCCGGAGAATACGGGGTCGCGTCCTAGGGCCGGATTGCATGGAAGCTCGGGCTATCTAGGGGTAGTCAGAGTCACCGCGTATCGATGGACCGAGAACGGTGTCCTAGTCGTTGTGTGGACGGCTAGGAGTCACGTGGGTAGTTGCCTTATCGGTAACAGTGGAAACCCTGGAAGTCACCAAGTTCGTAGGGGCCCAGAGTGTGTGTGATCGAGGTAGTTGGTATTGCGCGGTAGATAGATCGAGTCTCAATCGGGGACATGTGCCGCAGTGCTCCCGATTTCCTCTAATCGCCATTCCTTCTTTTGGCATTTGATTATGTGTGGGCTTGACACGACGTGGTAGAGCGTGATCGGCTATTGTGATTGATTGATTGTTATTTTGGGTTTCGGGCGGGGATCTATAGATGATAGATAGATCAGGAGCCGTAGTGGGGAGCCGATTCACTGGGTGATCTTAGATCGCTCATTAGACTCTTGTTGTGTTTTTCAGGTATAGCAGCGACGGACGCGGGAGGTCCTCGGTGTAGTGTCGGGATTGCTTGTGGCGGGGATTTTGATTCGATGATTTTGGATGTGTTATTTCGGTTCGGCAACTGCGCTATTTTGTGATTTGACTGGTTGTATATGTATATGAATGATTGTTTGTAAAAACTCGTCAAACGTTGCATTCAACGTTTGATTACCCAAAAATGAAATTGTTTTCCTGATATGAGGTTTTCGTCCGAACCGACACAACTCGTTGAAGTAGTGCAAATAGTACTGCTTGCGCTACGGATACGAGGATAGCGGAGTCGGAGATAGGTTGGTGCGAGCCTTTTTTTCTCAAACCGATCCGTCTTTGGCTTCGTCCTGTGGCGAACTTTTCCTATTCGACTTGCTCGGGTTCGATCGGTCATGTTCTTGTTTGATTGTTGGCCGGTCAGCTCGACGGTCAGCGGAGAATGGGAAAGGGGCGTTACACTTCCTCCTATGTGTGCTTCTATGTTAGGTTCTCTACATGCTTGGAAAATGTATGATGTTGTGCCCTTCATGGGAGCTTGTGTTCTCTTTCCATTCGTTGGAATTCCTCTCGCCGTACTGCGAATTATTACTGCCGTATGCAGCTGTTATCCTGATTTTATACCTTTGTTCCCAACCATAACCTCTTGTTCCACCACTCATCCGCTTCTCCGGTCTCGCCTTAGCGTCCCAGTCTTACTCTCATCTCTGCCGCTCGGGTCTTTTCTTCCTCCGCCATCGCCCTTGTCCACAGATCTAATACGCTGGATCGAGCTGCGACCACTGTATCCCCTGACCGCTCTTCGCTCTACCACATTCATGCCTCTTTGTGAGGAAATTTCGTGGCTTGTTTATTCGGATGGAGTTTCAGTCTCGTGACTGAAGTCTTCTCCTCCTTTGAACCACCTCTACAATCTTCATTGCTCAAGGTTGAGTCTCCAGTTCTCCGCATTGCTCCTTGTTCCGCCTTTGACAGGTTCTGTCTCTATGACTCCCTGGAATATTATGGATATGTCTGGTTGTTGTCTTATGTTAGGACTTAGCTACTGTATACTTAAGCTTCAGTCATATCAATTACCTCTTCATGAGGATTTTTCCTATTTACCTCTTTATGAGGATGCTACCCAATTACCTCTTTATGATGATGTGTCTCAATTACCTCTTTATGAGGATGTTACCCAAATACCTCTTTATGAGGATGTTACAATCTTTCTTCCCATTAATCGGGTCGTGTTGGACATTAGTTGTCCGTTTTCCTCCTTTTTGGAGATGTCTTTCTCCCTTGCTCATCTACTGCTTTGAGTGAGTTTGGTGCATGGAGTGTTCTGTTGAAGATTCCAGAGGCTTTGGTCTCGAGTTTAATCAAAGGTTTTGCAGCCGCTTTGGAGATTGTTAATTGTGCACTTGTTGTTGTTCCAATCTCGGGTGATAGATCGCTAAATGTGTTCTCTAATCCCCATGGCTTCGTCTCACTTACCAAATTGATCGTCGTTGAGTTCAGAGATTTCTCCACGGCTTTTATTTGTTTAAGTGTTTTATTGCCCTTATCCTTCTATGTTCTTTTCTTTGCTTTGATTTAGCTTTTGTTTGTATTGGCAAGATGGTTCTTTATCTTGAGAACAATGACTCCCTTTATGGAGATCAAGCATTTATAAAATATTTGTTGACCCAAAAAAAAAACACAATATTCTCCCAGTTACAAGCAAATGTTCCGGCACCAAAATACAAGAACCCAGTTATATTTAAATATTATCCTCAGTTTTGCCACTAAACTTCTCATACGGATCCTGTATAACCCTGCTTATACTTTCTGAATATCCTCAATTTTCGCGTTTCGGAACGCGCAGCAACCGATTATAAAAAAGATTATCAACCCAATAAACGTCAAGAGAAGAGAAATATCTGCTTTTAACCAATCTACCCTGAGATTTGCGAGCAAACCGACTTTGCAAGAATCACAACTGTAGCACAAAGTGTTTTGATCATTGCTCCATTGTAAACAATCCATATCTGCAGACATATTTATATGACTTATCCAGTATGTAGGGTTCACGAACGTGAAGCCACATTTTGTTGGAGGCTTGCAGCAACCAGACTGCATAATAAACAAACGGGGTTAAATTTAAATAAAATAAAAAATATATAGGGTCAAAAAGTTGTTCCCTGTGACTGATTAAGTGCACGTAGTGGAAAAATCTAAAAAAGTTTAGGATTTATTTTATTCTAATAAAAAGTTATTAACTTTGTTGGAAAAAAAACTCTGTTGGAAAAAAAAGTTATTAACTTTTCCAGTTTTTGTTCAGACAAGCATGTAAGCTACGAATCATCTCTACTTATAAATTTTAATAATATCATCACCTTTTGATATTTTCATGTTAATTGAAGCTTTTTAAAAATCAAACCTAACAAGCAAAGTACGAACTCTATACATTTTGTATTACCGCCCCGTTTCTTTTATTTTCATCGATTAACGAGTTGACACACTGACGTAAATTTAAAAACTAATGACACAATAAGCAATGAGGAAAAATAGTTACATTTTTAAAACCCGAATGCGTAGATTGGGGCGAGAACAAAAAATCTAACAAAAAGTCATAAAAAATGGGGGAAAATATACTTACTTGAATGGGACTAAGATGAGCATTGAAGAAATCTTGAGCCAAAGTGAAACTCTGGTCTAATTCAGGACAAATACTAGTAGTACTCAAACAAGTACGAATCCTATCCCATTTGTAAGATCTCTCAACTCTTCGACGTAAGAAACCAGAAAAATCTTGAAGACTATACTCAAGATAAGCTCTACCTGGTTCTGAATGACCAGACCCTCTAATGGTAACCATGTAAATAAATCCGACAAGAATACCTAAAAGTACGATGAGAACAAGCATGGCCATTAAGTAAACAACAAGAAGCCAAGTGATTCTCCAGAACCCTCCTATGAAACCAGCGAGACCCACAAGAAGGATCAAGATTCCGAGGATTATTACTGGCCACTGAAGAACCTTGACGCATGAGTTCACTGTTTCCATGGCGAGCCAGATTCCGGCGCCGATTACCGGAATTGAGAGGAGGGCGGAG
>CM058240.1:22514978-22598223 GCA_030180135.1 Orychophragmus violaceus | reverse complement strand
TTGTAATTAAATATAACACAAATATTATTACACTTAATCTCTTATCAAAATATTTTATATTTTATTTTAAAATAAAACTAATAACAACAAAATAAATTATAATTATATATTTATACCATATATATAATACTTTATTAAAAATATTTCTAGTTTATATATAAATTCAAAATTTATATAAATAATACAAATTTACTATAAAAATTGTATTATCTATAACAGTCATATTTATTAATATTTAAAAATTCATAAACATTTTCATATTGATAATCCTACTTTTTATTTTTATTCAAAATTACATATAAATACTAAATAAAATTTGAAATAAAATATAATTATATATGTATCAATATTTTAATTTTAAAATATTTTATAATTTACATTTATCCAAATTTAAAATTCATATAATTAATAAGAATTTACTATATTATTTTTTGATACACAATAGTCATAGTTATCAATATTAAAAACTCATAATTCAAAAATATTTTTTTTATATTTATCGTCTTATCTTTTTATTTATTTTATCCAAATGATGTATATCTTTAAAATAAAAACTAATGTAATAAATACAAAATTATAAATATAAATTAAGGTTAATATTGTAAAAAGTTTAATTTTATTACTGGTAACTTCGTAATCAACCAATTTGAGAGTCAGTATAAAATCAAAAACACTTCCTATTTAATATAGATTTGAATATTTTCAGAATTAGTATACATTTTCCAAAAAAATAAACATGATTATATATGATTTTATTGAGATTATAATGAAATGTATAAGTAGATGACACATACACAAATATGATAAGTGGCGAGATTTTCTTTAACGTATGATACGTGACTAAATGTGTCAAAATAGAAAAAAAAGTTAATGGATCAATCCAATCCAATACAAATTATAAACTAAAATAGATAAAAAGTATTAATTCTAAATAGATTAATGGATAAAATAGATAAAATAAATATAATGAATTATGTTAAAAATGGTTTGGATTCAGATGGATAATGTGTATATCCAAATCAACGAAAATTTATAACTTACATTAACTTAAATTAAATATATAAATCAGAAATAACCAAAACAAATTCTAAACCAATTTCACAAAACAAATTTAACACATTTTTTTTTTCATGTCACATTTTAACTTTCTCATTAATCTAAATTTTTTTTTTTGAAACCACAAAATCATTTTTTCCCACAAAATCACAAATTGTATTTTCTATCAAAAACACAATAATAAAAAAATATTTTTCACGCTAAAAAACTATAAAATCATGTTTTTCGACCAACATTATAAAATTATATTTTCCCGCTAAAACCATAAAATCATGTTTTCTCGCCAAAATCATAGATCATAGTTTGCCACAAAAACCATAAAATCATGTTTTTCGGTCAAATAATATTTTCTCGCCAAAACCATAAAATCGCTTTTCCGTACTGCAAACCGTGGTTTCCTGCAATAATTTTCTTTTCTGTCAAACTTGTAATATGAGATTGGAAGTAAAACCAAAAACCTTCTTTTATTTAAAAATTAACCATTAGTTTATTTAATTATTAAAATACATAAAATACAATTTATTAATTATTTAAATTATAAAAGTATTATTAAATGGATTACCCATTAAACCATTAATTCATTATAATAAATGAGTTATGGATTGACAACATCACCTTCTTCTCTCTCTTCTTTCCTCTCTTCTCTTTCTAGCGAGAAAACTCACTATCTCCGTTCATCCTCTCCGGCCATTGGAGTGGGCTTTCACAGCCATGCCGATGCGTCGGCTGTAACATACTTTTTGTTGATGCGGCTCTTGTCCGCCTAATAAGTTGCGCTCTCATCTCCTCTGTTTTGATTGTATTTTACCGATGGTGATCCGCTCGCCTTTCGCCTCCGGCTTTTCGCAGGCTTTTATAGTATATCCTAGTAGGGTAGTGGAGTTCATCCGTCAATTTCTTCCCGATTTTGATGTGTGATCTCCTTGTCTATCGATCTGTTCTTGGGGTATGTTGTCTGAATCATAGAGATTTCCCGTTTTCTAGATTTTCGATGGCGTGGGCACAAGTCGCTGGTGCAGATGCCTTTGTTGCATGTTTCGCGGCATGGAACCGCTAAGGCTCGCCGATCGGCACACATCTCCTGGACTATGTGATGCCTAACGATCAAAACTGTCACCCCAAAGCCATGGTGATCTTCGAAGCGTGATTCCTCCGATTTCTTAGGTTTATTTCCGGCGATTTCCCCTCCTATTGCAGATCGGCATAGTTAACATCGGATTACTCTGGAGATCCGCGGTTTCCCGGTGGTCGGTGCTACATGACGGAGCTGAAGTTTCATCAACGCATGTCCGTGAGTCGGTGGTCACGTGGCTGCCACCCAAACACCTCGAGTTGATCTGTTTGGGCCTTGGACCACTTTTACCGTTTGTTTTCAGTCTATGTAATCTCAATCTTAACTGTGTATTTGTGTACTTCAGAGCCCATTGGGCCGTATCAATCCAATCGATAGCCGAAAAAATGTTATTGATACTAAATTGTCAACACGACATTTAAACATATAATCACAAACTTAAAAATACTAATGAAAATGTAACAAAAAATAATAAAGTCAGTTGCTAATACTGTTATTGATAACCTCGAGTTGATCTGTTTGGGCCGTGGGCCACTTTTACTGTTTGTATTGTAATCTCAATTATAACTATGTATCTGTGATTTTGTTAGCAACTAGACTTTATACTTCACTGACTTGAAAATGTAACAAAAATATATATAAAGTCAGTTCCGGAGAGAAACAACACCACATAGTGTATTTACAATACTTAATCAACTTTTTCCTTAAATAAATACAGTTTGTTTGAGATACTTATTTAGTTATTTGATAAAAACTGTTATTGATACTAAATTGTCAACACAGCATTTAAACATATAATCACAAACTTAAAAATACTAATGAAAATGTAAAATTTTTTATAAAGTCAGTTGCTAATTTGCTAATAACCATAAAAATCTCCAAATAAGCAAATATCTTTTTGTCTGAATACACGTCTTCAAAATTGACATCTCTTCATAATGTTCCATGGCTTATTGGTGGGGACTTCAATCAGATCCTGCACCACATGGAACATTCAAACCCTGATGTTAATACTCTTGACCACGTAATGATAGAGTTTGGAGATTGTCTTACACAATTGGAAATGTTTGACCTTCGGTTTATTGGCCCTATTCACACCTGGACAAATAACCAACCCCTCAATCCTCTTACAAAAAAGCTGGATAGGCTGCTAATCAACTACCACTTCCTCAACCTCTTTCCTAATAGCCTTGCACACTTCCTCCCCCCTCTCTTCTCTGACCACAGCCCCTGCCTAATAGACCTCTCTGTCCAATTACCTCAAGCTGGCACTTGCCCCTTCAAATTCTTTAACTACCTGAACAAGCATCCAGACTTTCACAATGTGGTACTTGAGGCGTGGGTTCAGGCCGGAAGCGTTGCTTCCAATCTTACTTACCTGTGTTGGAAGCAAAAGACTATTAAGGGAGCTCTTAAAAAGCTAAACAGAGAGAATTTTTCACAAATCCAAAAAAGAGTGTGTGAGGCCACAGTTTGCTTAATGTTGTGCAGGTTCAGCTACTACAGACGCCATCAACAGCCCTTTTTAACCAGGAGAAAGAATTGCATGATAATTGGGACTTCCTACGCCACATTGAGGAGTGTTACTTTAAACAAAAGTCGAGAATAAACTGGCTAAAGGAAGGGGATCTTACCTGACAAAACTCTGCTCCAGGGGGACATAAGCACTGGCAGAACCCATGGCCGTTGGAGGTAAAGTATCAGTCCCATTGACTATAGGCACCTTATTAACAGGAGGATCACTAACAGACAAGACCCCACCATCTTGTTTCTTCGAGGATGCTTCTTTAGCTCTGAAAGCTTTAGAACTTTTAGGACCAGTAACACCACCACTCTTTGCAGCTGATGTTGTTTTTCCTTTCCCTTTTCAGAATTCATCCCAGTCGTAGAGCTTGAAGGAATATTTGATGGCACTTTTGGAACAGGGGGAAGGAGCAGACAGTTCTTAGCCAAGTGACCCAGCTCCTTGCAATGGGAACAAGTAGGGGGAAGCCAAGGGTATAACACCAAAACTTCCACTACTTCTCCACTTTGTCTTGTAAACTCCACCACATTTGGCAGCTCCTTAGTCATATTGACTTCCACCTTAACATGGGAGAGAGTAAGGCTTACCATATTCTTAGTGAAGTCATCTGTCTCTATAGGCTTTCCAACCAAGCCTGCCACAAAACTAAGGCCTTGTTGATGTCGCAGGTCTAGCGGAATTCCAGTGAGATGAGCCCATATCTTGATAGAGTCCATGGAAGGAGGGGTAGCAGCATTTTCTGACGTCCATTGGGCAACATGGAACATGGAGTCCCCCACGTACCACAACCCTTTGTCTAGGATCTTTTTGCGAAGATATTCACTCGGGATCCTTACAATCAACGATCTAGTGAGTGGGTTATTGTGGATTTCCAGCTTCTTTCCTCTACCCCACATGTGATTTAGAACATTCTGAATGTGCTTGAAAGGAGGAGACCTTCCATTGAAGTAACACACCAAGAAGTCTTTGTGTATCTCAGCTCCTCGCTGAAAAACTTCATCTGGTATCATAACACTTGGCCTACCTGAAGGCGATAAAGAAATTGGAGCTAGCCTACAGAGAGACTTGTCCTCAAACACTCGGATTTTTTCAGCAAGGGTTGCAGGTTCCTTAGCTTTCTTAGGACCAGGTTTAGGGTTGGGATTTGGAGCAGTATTAGGTTTAGTAGAGGTTTCTTTGACAGGATTGGGTTTTGGAACAGTGTTAGGTTTAGTTGAGGTTTCCTGGACAGGATTTGTCTGAGAGGTTTTAGGAGTGGGAGTAGTAACAGTAGGGATTGGTTGGGAATGAGAGCTTAGGGCTGGGTTAGTATGGATTGGGGAAGATTTGGATGAGTGAAGAATGGTAAATTTCTCTGCTACTGTAGATGTTACTGTAGTAGAAGTTTCAGATCCCGATTTAGAGGAATCAGCTGAACGAACATCACTTCCCACAGGAGGCATCTCAGCATCAGTTGAGACAGTTGACGAGAGGTTTTGATCAAGCTCCATATCCACAGATTCCTTGACCGGAATAGTTCGTGAAGTGGAGACTGGTACCTTGGATACAGGGGACACAAGAGGAGGAAAAAGAGCAAGGGAGAGGGATGGGTCAGGTTCGGGCGGGTCAGGAGGGAGAAGGGGGGGGGGAGGCAGCAGACCATCACGAGCAGTGAGAGGCGGCGTGTTCAGGGCGGAAGCAGAACCATTTGGGAACCAACGGTTCGCCATTGGAAACCGTGTCAGGGAGGTTTTTTATTATTCAAATGTATTGCTTCTTTTCTTTTTAACTTTTCTTGACATCTCTTCACTGACAGACCAAAATTAACATCTTTTATATTTGTTCGTATCTGTTGTATGGATGCAAAGTTGAGTGTGAACATTTGCATTTGCTTGAAGTTGAGTAAGTAAATTTAGCCGAAGCAATATCTATTTTGTGTCATTCGTTTCAACAAACAAATATATTTTATACATTTTTATACGTCATTTATAAAAAGTAAAGACGCACATTGATTAAACACAAAACAAAGATTACTTCATCTTTTAGAAGTATATATTTTACTTTTAAAAATAACTATATAGGTTTTTTCGTCCTAGAATTTTAAGGAGAGTATAAGCCTATTGGAAACAAACCTCCGAAAAAAAACAAAAAAAACTGATTAAAAATCCTATACAACCAAACGTAAAAATCCAAACTAAAATCATCAGACCAGAAATAAATATTGAAATCACCGGGAAAAAACAAAAAGAACCACTAGCCGCATCACTGCAGAATTTCCAAGTCGAATCCGAAAACCTTATCAGAAAAACGGAAGAGGCCATAGGTTAGGAACCGCAGAACAAAACCATAAACAACAATCAGCTAAAAGAGACATTAATTAGCATGATATTGAACTTATATATGCATTAGTAATCTTTTTTTTTTTGCGCCCAAACACAAAATGACATTAATTTCCATTTTAAACAAACAAATCCTACAACTTATAGATATAATTTTATTACTCATGGAGAGTTTGATTTTAGCTTAAGATGAATGCTGGCTGCATGGTTAACTCATGCAAGTCGGACTAGAAGTGGTGAATTGGGTTAGAACGAACTAGGTATGAGGAAAATGTGAACATGTTGACCAGCTTCACATATAATCCAAAAGGAAATAATTATTGTGTAAAGTTCAAATAAAATTTGGAGGCGAGAGGAGAATCTTTATTGCATGAAGAAAAGTCCAGATTTTAACTTCTTTTCGAGAGTACACAAAGATCATTGAATTTCGAGTGGAATAGAAAATAAGCACTGTCGGACCTAAAAAAAACACCGAAAAGCATAGGGTACGGGAAGTCGCATGTAGTACAGTGTAGACGAGATAGCCAACAAGGTTTCTTGCAAACGTTGCATGTGACCCTCTCTTTGTTGCGGAGCTCTAATATGGGGAAACATAAGGAATGTTGTAATGGTCCTTGTCCAACCCATTTAAAATATTTTGAAGAAAAAGAAAAAAGTCCAGCAGCTAAGTTCAAAAGCCAATTTTTTTTTAAAAAACCATAGTCTCCTCATTATAAATATGTGTTTCTACCCATTGAGAAACCAAGAAGAAGAGATTTCGTCGAAGTTTTGCCTATCCTGCGTCGCAGCCACGGCCTCCAGAGAGTAGATATAGGGCTTCTACATCGTTTGGTATTGAAGGTAATCCCGAAAACCTGTTTCAAATCTGATTCTTCTTAGGCCGAGACCTAAAACATCCATATCTTCTTATCCGTGATGAGTATGGGAAATCCGAGACCACCATCGCGTTACTCTCGTCGAGACGAAGCCGTAGCCGTCAACCTCGCCCCCATCAGACTCCGAACGCACCCGCAATCGTCGAGAGAAGATTCGCTGTCAGCCCACGTGCCGCCGCCGTCCGCCGGAGCTCCACCGTCGCCGACCACCGGAGCCGCCGCCGAGTCAACTCGGCCGGCGACCGAGTCGACTCGGTTGACCGGGTCGGGTTGACCGGGTCGGGTTGACCGGGTCGGACCGTTGACCGGTCCGGTTTGGTCTGGTTCAATTCGTTTGATTCCCAAATTCAATTAGGTTCGGTTCAATCCCAATTTACGGTTTAAATCAATTTCATTTCGGTTTAACCCGGTTTCCAATTTCAATTCAATTGTAATTCTAATTCCGGTTTAGTTCAGTTATGTCGAATTAGGTGGTTTGGGATGGTTAATTTCAATTGATCATAACTATCTCATCCTAAGTCCGATTTAAGCGAAAAGAAAGACTAATCCACTCGAATTTTCCTCCTCATTCTAGATCTGACGTTCGTTCGGGCTGATGAACTTTCTAAATTACCGTTTTGCCCTTCTTTTACCAAGGTGAGGTTCAGTTCTTGACCCTTGCTTACTCTATTCAATTCCGGACGATAGTCCTTAGTTAATGTCGTCTTTCCTAGGTAGTCTAGGGCAGTAGAGATCTCGATGTGATTGATTGTGTAACGTAGAATGCTAGGTTATCACTTAAACCGAAAATGTTGTATGTGTGTGATGGACTTGAAGGGTTTAGAACTGTGGTAGGGCCCCCAAAAGTGTGTTGTATGGCGGCTCGCGTACCGAGGGATTTTGGTTGAAAGGTATGTGACTCTTGTATCGTCGGAAGGGGATTTTGGCGAGCCCCCCAAGTGGAATAAATTTGGGCGCCGGAGCCAATGGCGGGCTTCGGTTTCCCCGAGAATTGTTTGCGCTTCGTGCGGAGTAGATGTCCTTCGGAACATAGGTTGTGTGGTGAAAGCCTTCGGGTGATGATTGTTGATTGCAAGGTGATATTAGCTTAGGACTTGTGTTTCGTAGTTGTGCGGCGTAAGCCGGGATCGCGGGTTCCTTAAATACGCCCTCATTGGGTAATTGTGTTTGAAACAATTACCCAGTCCTCCTTCCTTTCCCTGTCCCCGTTTTCTTGCAGGTCCGTATGCAGGATTGATTCGATCATGTGACATCATTGGTGGATTTCAGTACAAAGAGAGTGCCGGGTTTCTGGGACCAGTTGAGAAGACGTCCTGGTTAGACCGAAATAGGTTCAACGGGTGTCCTAATACCGCGTCTCCGGTTTACCGGGAGACAGGTGTTACAATTTGGTATCAGAGCCAGGTTAAGATCTCCCAGTCCCGTCCTGGGAGATCAGCTTTCGTTGTTTTCCCAAAACAGCGTTTTCAAATCTTTTTCAAAAGTGTTTGTGAAAATTTATAAAATGGTTACTCTGCGAAAGGCTCTTTCAAACACCAACTATATCATAGATTGTTCTCCACGCCGGTCCTAGTCTAGATAGATTTTTTTTTTCCGTGTAGGATGGATCAGTGTCTTCAAACCTCAGTGGTGCTACTGCCCTAAGATGTGTGTTGGGATGTATGTCGTGATGTGTGCCGTTGAGGTGTATGTTGGGATATATGTTTCGGTATGCACCTACAGGGTAGCCGGTATTACTGTGGTGGTGTTGGGGTCATCGTCTACTCAGAGTTTCGTTCAACCAAGCACGCTAAAATGTCAAAGATGTGGGGATGATCAGACGAGAAGCTAATGCGGGAGTTCTGCAAAGAGTACTACAAGAGCTGCAAGATGTCAATGGAAAGACCGGATTGCAAGGAGTGCTACAGGAGCTGCAAGTGGTCGATGGAAAGACCGGATTGCAAGGAGGCCATTTGGAAGTGGTGGTGTACCGACTGGATTAAGCGTCAAGAGTTATCTGATTTGCTTGGATCACAAGGAGCAGCTGAAAACTGTCCAAACCTGTTCTAATTATGGAATCTTGGAATCGGTTTGTGACATCAACTTCAATGAGTTATGGACAGCTCGTTGAAGATTGATCAAGCTGGAAGCTGGAGAAGATCTTCGTGGTACGGAATGCTCGAGATACAACGGTGGGACCGGAAAGGAAACGGTCTGCCTTGGAGTTTTGTGGATTATTGGAGCAGCTAATGGAGTTCCTCAAGATGGAAAGAAGATCGCAAAAGCGTTTTGGGAAGTGGCGTTGTGGCATTTGGAAGTGCCTGGCACGTTGGACTCATGCTGTTGAAAGCTCAAGTGGACAAAGCTAGATATTGGAAATGGAAATCCAACGGAAGAGTGTTAGGAAAACACTATGAAGGATTGACAAGAAGCTGCAAGGAATAGCAAAGGAGGGAAAGTTTAATGGGGAAGGAAACCCAAAGGATTGTGTTTGGAAATCACTTCATCTAGATCACAAGGTAGGAAACCTTGAGCTGGAAGTTAGATTGGAAACCAGTTTGGGAATCAGAGTGCGCAGCGGAAGCGTGGTAGGTCATCCTCCACAGGTCAGATTGGAATCTGGTTTGGAAATCAGAGTGCGCAGCGGAAGCATGGTGGGTCGTTCCCCACAAGTCAGGTAGCCATAATGGACATGGTTAACCTCATCGTTCACCAAGGAGAAGCAAGGATGATGGTTAGTGCTACAGACAACACCATAGTGCACGGTAATGGAAAACCGTCGAAGAGAATCCATTTGGAAGTAGATGATGCACTATGGCACGGTAATGTAAACCGTTGAAGAGAACTGGTTTGAAGCGGAGCATCTCATTCAGGTATTAGAACCACTCGAGGGATGAGTGTTGTTTCTAACCGTTGGAGACCGGCCCTAATGGACATGGGCGGTAGCATTTAGCATTTTGCATTGCATTATGGAAGTTGCTATTGGATTGACACCAAGGAGAAGGACACTCCAGAGTGTGGTTTGAAATAAGGGGGGAGAAGCAGTCTTCAGGATTCAAGGACATGGTCTTTTCAAGCGGGCAAGCAATCAAGTCAGTTTGGATCAGCGAAGTTGCGGAGTGTGGTTGGTAAAGAGTTGCAGTGGAGAACTCCCACCACCGAATTCGGGACGAATTCCTTTAAGGGGGGGGGGGAGAATTTGTAATGACCCTGGCCCAGCCCATTTAAAATTTTTGAAGAAAAAGTAGAAAGCCCAGCAGCCAAATCCAAAAGCCCAATTATTTTTTGAAAACCCTAGCCTCCTCATTATAAATATGTGCCTCCACCCATTGAGAAACCAAGAAGAAGAGATTTCGTCGAAGCTCTGCCCATCCCGCGTCGCAGCCACCGCCTCCAGAGAGTAGATATAGGGCTTTTCCATCGTTTGGTATTGAAGGTAATCCCGGAAACCTGTTTTCAGATCTGATTCTTCTTAGGCCGAGATCTAAAACCTCCATATCTTTTTATCCGTGATTAATCTGGGAAATCCGAGACCACCATCGCGTTCCTCTCGTCGGTACGAAGTCGTAGCCGTCAACCTTGCCCCCATCAGCCTCCGGACGCGCCCGCAATAGCCGAGAGAAGATTTGCCGACAGCCCACGCGCCGCCGCCGTCCGCTGTCCGCCGCCGCCGTCCGCCACCGACCGGAGCCGCTGCCGTCCGCCGCCGACCGGAGCCGCTGCCGTCCTCTGGAGCTCCGCCGTTGCCGACCACTGGAGCCGCCGCCGAGTCAACTCGGCCGGCGACCGAGTCGACTCGGTTGACCGGGTCGGGTTGACCGGGTCGGACCGTTGACCGTTGACCGGTCCGGTTTGGTCTGGTTCAATCCGGTTTGATTCCTAAATTCGATTAGGTTCGGTTCAATCCCAATTTCCGGTTTAAATCAATTTCATTTCGGTTTATCCTGGTTTCCAATTTCAATTCAATTGTAATTCTAATTCCGGTTTAGTTCGATTAGGTCGAATTAGGTGGTTTAGGATGGCCAATTTCAATTGATCATAACTATCTCATCCTAAGTCCGATTTAAGCGAAACGAAAGCCTAATCCACTCGAATTTTCCTCCTCTTTCCAGATCTGACGTTTGTTCGGGCTGATGAAGTTTCTAAATTACCGTTTTGCCCTTCTTTGGCCAAGGTGATGATCGGTTTTTGACCCTTGCTTACTCTATTCAATTCTGGACGATAGTCCTTAGTTAATGTCGTCTTTCCTAGGTAGTATAGGGCAGTAGATATATCGATGTGATTGATTGTGAAACGTAGAATGCTAGGTTATCTCTTAAACCGAAAACGTTGTTTGTGTGTGATGGACTTGAAGGGTTTAGAACTGTGGTAGGGTCCTCGAAAGGGTGTTGCGTGGCGGCTCGCGTACCGAGGGATTTTGGTTGAAAGGTACGTGACCCTTGTATCTTCGGAAGGGGGTTTTGGCGAGCCCCCCAAGTGGAATAAATTTGGGCGCCGGAGCCAATGGCGGGCTTCGGTTTCCCTGGGAATTGTTTGCGCTTCGTGCGGAGTAGATGTCCTTCGGGACGTAGGTTGTGTGGTGAAAGCCTTCAGGTGATGATTGTTGATTGCAAGGTGATATTAGCTTAGTACTTGTGTTTCGTAGTTGTGCGGCGTAAGCCGGGATCGCGGGTTCCTTAAATCCGCCCTCACTGGCTAATTGTGTTTGAAACAATTACTCAGTCCTCCTTCCTTTCCTTGTCCCTTTTTTCTTGCAGGTCTGGATGCAGGATTGATTCGATCATGTGACATCATTGGTGGATTTCAATACGAAGAGAGCGCCGGGTTCCTGGGACCAGTTGAGAAGGCGTCCCGGTTGGACCAAATTGGGTTCAACGGACGTCCTAATACCGCGTCTCCGGTTTACCGGGAGACGGGTGTTACAGATGTTCATGACTTTTATGGGTGAAATAATCAGGAAGAGAAATACATCGAATATCTATTCGATATATATCGCTAAGCAGGCAACCTTTGTCTATGCACTTGTACCTGAAACCACTGAACCTTTGAAGACAAACTGAACAACTCATGTCTTCATACTGGTTTTGAGGAGACGTGTCGAAAAGCGGGTGTTTATGCAAAGCATGATGGCACATACCTCGTGGAGAGAAAAATCACATTGTATACAATTGCAAAAGTCACGTGAGTCGATAGGAAGAACACACGCCTGACATTGCTTGTCTGAATCTCCAACATTTTTGTACAACTTCTCGAGTCTTAGATGATGTTCCTGACAAAAATGATCGTTCAAACCAACACTGATCTTCTTGAACGGTGCAACGTTTTCACTATCGTCTGGTTCTTCAGGCTCCCATTCAAGTTCTTTTCCGTCGGAAACGGGCATTTCTGACGAATTACTCACCAAAAAAATCCGTCAGTTCTATTTCGTTGCAAAAAAATATCCATCATTTTCCGTTAGAAATAACCGACAGAGAAAATACCGATGGAATATCGACATGCTATCGACGGACATAATATTGACAGACATAATATCGACGGATTTCTGACGGTTTACTAACGGTTAAAACCGATGGTTTACCGAAGGAGTATACCGACGGTTTAACGACCATGTAAACCGACGGTTTAACGATGGAGTAAACCGACGGTTTAACGACGGTCGACGTATTTTATCGACGGAATAAACCGACGGTTTATCGACAGAATAAACCGACGTTTTACCGACGGATTTCCGACAGAACATTAGTGACGATTTACCGACGGATAAGTAAAAACAATTGAAAAAATTAATTTCAAAAATTAAATAATTATTATATTGTTATTATTATAAATATAAATAAAAATGAAAATTTATCAAAATTTATTTAATTATTAAAAAAGCATTTAAATTACATTTATTGGGGATTAGGAGCGGCTCCCACTCCCGATCCCGTCCCCGTCCCCTTTCCCTTTCCCTTTCCTTTTCCCTTTCCCCAACCCAGGTTTGCCGGTGCGTCTTCTAGAAGATGGCCGTGCTTGATGAGATACATGAACCGAGCATCCATCTCTTCCATCTTCTTCACCGTTTCTGCCTCTTTCTCTGCCATCCGAGCTTCTATCCGAGTCTAACTTGCCTTAACCGCTTCAATCTCTTCATTCTTCTCCCTTAAGATTTCGACAAAGTTCTCGTTTTCTGTACGAAAACGAGAATGCGGTGTAGAGACTTTGTCCACCAAGTTTCCCAATCCGAAAACCCGGCCTCTTCTCTTCTCTGTTTCCTGTAAAGTATTTAAGTTATAAAATAGCAATTTGAAACTTAATTCTTATTTATTTTAAATTAAAAATTTTACCTCGAGGAAGACTTCGTTTATCTTTTTGGGAGGTAGCTCTTCCGTTGAGCCGACTTCTTCAGATAGGATAACCACCTCATCCAAACGCATCTTCATCGACTCAACAATCCTCCGAACAATCGGATCCTGGATTTTGCCCGTTACCTTGTTTTTTTGGCCATCCTCGATGAGCTCAACATGATTCGGATCTCGTCCCTCCTATTGTTTCTGTAAACAATTTAATTAAAAAAAGATCTAAACTTATAGAATTTTTTTTTAAAATTACTTACAAAGAGAATTTCCCTCAATGCGGTGCTCCTTGCTCCCGCATTATGAGTTGCCATCCCGACATCGTCCTCTGACTTCTACGGTTCAAGGAGTTCGCCGAAGTGGTTGCTATGGTTGCAGGCTTACTCCAATGACGGACCAACCCCTTCCAACAATCGTCGTCGCCGTTAATACCCTTGGGGACATCACCATTGCACCACTTCTGTTTCCATATGTTCATGATGTTCGAGTATTGCGTTGATGCCTTAATGTGGAACTCCTTTTCCACCAGGTCTGTATACATCTTATCCCAAGCATACTCTTGCTACGGAAAATAAGTATTAAATATTTGTCAGTTGTAACGAACTTTATAAAATAATAATATATACAAATATTAACTAAATAACGAAGTTATTTACCGCGAATTGGCGGAACCAGTTATACCTATCGGATAAAGGTATCTCCTTGTACGTCGGGTATCCGAAATGGAGCATGTTATACATCATTCCCATGATGCTCTTTGTGATCTTGGATTCGGTCAACGTAAACCTAATAAGACAAAAACAAAATCGAAACTTTATAAATATATACTAAACAAGTGTAATATGAGAATCTAAAGTTATAAAATTTAATACCAGTAAATCTAGGGTTGGTCTCGTAGAATGGATCGGGCAATTTTAGCAGCTCTCGTCCCGGTTGGTCGACTAATGCAATTATCTCTGTGGCAATAGTCGGCGGGACATATTGTGCCGCTTGCCCTTGAGATACAGAGTGGCTCCCAATAGGATCCTCCGCCCGAGTCTGATATTGGTCCTGGTGAGGCGGTCCCGTCGGTGTCTGAGATGGCTGATGTGTGCGTCTCACCTGAGTCGACCGAGACCGTCAAGGTCTCGGTAGTTGTTTCTTGACCAGCTCTTCTGGTACCTCATTCACTTGAGAAGACATAAGCTCTTCAAAACTCAAAAAGTGTCCCTACAAACCAATCAACGAACGAAATTTAATCATCTCAATTCTATATAAATTAAAAAATCATACAATAATATTAAAACGTTTAAAATTATATTAAATATAATTTTTTTTGAAAAACGTTTTAGAAAACTGTTTTTAAATTAAAAAACGTTTCAAAAATTTATAAAATATAAAAAAATTTAAAAACGTTTTAGAAAACTGTTTTTAAATCACAAATATTTTAAAAACGTTTTACAAAACTGTTTTTATATCAAAAAAATTGTTTAAAACAGTTTTTAAAACAGTTTTGTAAAACGTTTTTAATTTTTTTGTGATTTAAAAACAGATATTTTTGTGATTTAAAAAAATTTAAAAACGTTTTAGAAAACTGTTTTTAAATAAAAAAACACTTTAAATGTTTTATTATATAATTTTTTTTTTTACAAAACTGTTTTAAAAACTGTTTTTAAATCACAAATATTTTACAAAACTGTTTTAAAAACTGTTTTTAAACAATTTTTTTGATATAAAAACAGTTTTGTAAAACGTTTTTAAAATTTTAAAAACGTTTTACAAAACTATTTTAAAAACTGTTTTTAAATCACAAATATTTTACAAAATTTAATAAATTTTTTAAAAATTTTAAAAACGTTTTACAAAACTGTTTTTATATCAAAAAAATTGTTTAAAAATTCAAAACAATTTCCAATAAATCTCAAAAATATTTTTCATGATCAAAAAATTATTTCAATCGTTTTGCATGTTTAAAACGTTTTCTAAATCATTTAAACCATTGGAAAAAATATAAAAAACACAAAATCATACATAAACAATCCAACATCCTAAAATTAATGTTCATTCCATCATAGTTCAACTAAACTACCGGTCAAACAACACATGCATCCATTTCCTAAATTCAAACGACCTAATGAATTGATTTAAACCAAAATCAATCTGTTAGAAAGATAACTTACATGTTCATGATGTTGGTGGCGGTCGGAATTGGAGTTTAACGGCAAGAATCCGGCGATTGGCAGAGAGAAGACCGAGAGCGAGTGAGAAGAGAGAGAGAGAGAGAGAAGTTTCAGAGAAATGGAGAAGAAGGAGATGAGTTGAATCGATAAAAATCGATTTCCGATGGAAAACCTTCGGAAATTTATTTACCACCGGTTTCCGTCGGAAAATTTGGCGGTCCAATTGATTTCGCCAAATTTTTGGCGTTTACGCCGATAATTCTGTAAATTTGGTGCCATAAAACCGACGATTATCAGCGGTTTTTACACCGACTGTAGTCGAACCCCTGACCTCTTATAATTATTCTCTTGCCGTAAACCAGTTGTGCCATGTTATGTTTGTCGTTTATGACTACGAAGAAATTGATTATATCGTTAAGTTAATCTTATGTTAATTAAAAAAAAAGAAAAAGCATATCAAATTAAGAAATTAAAAACATAGCATAACACAATATTAAAAATAAAAACGTCATGCAAATTAAAATTAAAACAAATTACATAATTTGATTTTAAAATCTATTATAATTCGGGAATTGGTTGTTGAACCAATCCTCGACATCCGTCTCCCGCCACTGGTTAACCATGACGTTCCAGGACCGTCATGGAATCCAAGCAGGTCTTCCTTCTCCTCTTTCCCAACGCAGCTTCATCCGCCGCATCTTCGTCTGGAAAACCCGTCTTGCGGTCTTGTGGAATTCCCGCCAGAAATTAAGCACATTGCTCGGGCAGAAAGTGAAGTACATACGGAATAACCACGTTGTAGCCGAACCAAACAGCCCAGTGAGCTTGGCGGGATGGGTCGAGATTGGGAAGTTGTTCCCGACCCGGTAATGCGATTTCTCGCAACGGATATTCACGGGCCTCGGGAGAGAAATAAACGAAATCCATTTTTTCTTAAGTTGTTTGTGATTTGAATGAAAAAACTTTTGAAACTCGAACTCTATATATACAAAATTTTCCGACGGTTAAACCGACGCACATCCGTCGGAAAATGGATTAATTTTCGAAAAGACTTTTACCAAGACGTCTCATAGGGAAGTGTAGAGAGTTACTGCGGTCTTTTGACCGTTGGTGACTATTACCAACAAAAAACAGACGGTAAGCCGACGGTTAACCGATGGATAACCGACGGTAAGCGGACGGTTTTTTGACGGCTAACCATCTCAAATTTTGGACGGAATTTCGAGGGATTAGTGTTTAGGGTTTCATTTAGGGTTTGACATTTTACAAGTTTGGGGGTCAGGGTTTAGGGTTTCATATAGGATTTAGTTTTTGGCAATTCTATGTCTTTGTATTAAAGAAATTTTGAAAATAGAAAGTTAGACAATGTTTCACACTAACTTCGTCTTAACCGTTATTGTATACGACGATGTGTTCTAGTCCTACTTGTAGTAATTTCTTGTAATCAAACAAAAGATGTCATTTGGATCAAATATTGAAACCTAATAATACAAAAGATAACTACACTAACCATTGAGAGGTTTGACGATTATCCTTTTCCAATTCTGAAACCCTAAATCCTATTCCGTCAAAATTCCATCGGAAAATATCGACGGAAATCCAATGGATATACATGTTTCGTCGGTAATCCGTCGCTTTTTTGTGCCGTCTTTTTCTACCGTCGTTTTTCTGTCATAAAATTTGTAATTAAACAAAAAAAATTTCGCCAGAGCTGGGATTTGAACGCGGATTGGATATAGTGCGCTGGCAGTGTGGTCTGGCCAATTGAGCTAAGTGTTAACATTGTACTTTTGATACTATGTTATACATATTACTTATAATACGAACATTTCTTTAGAAAAAAGAAAGACAAATAAACTTACCCATAATTAATTGCAATACATTTTGATTCCTTATAACCATTGTAAATGTTTTTTTTATCTATCATTCTCCGTCACTATCTGAATCATAGTCAGTTGAAATTGAGTCGGTATCGTCGTCAAATTCGCCTCTCTCTTCTTCGGATTCTGAATGAAGAACATTGTCCCCGAAATGACTGAAGTCGACAACTAGATTAACTTCAAGGGATTCTTCTACAGGAGCTATAAAATCACTTCCGCTTTCTTGTAAGGGCTCTACTTCGCCTTCCTAAACTCCGAACGTGTTTATTTTCGTAACTGTGATCCATGGATCATTTTTGTAACCGGTACGAGGATAAGGAATGTAACAAACCTGCATAGATGGTATATTATAACTAGAAAGAACTTTATTTAAATGCTAACTATATAATAAACATAAATTTTTTTGGTTACTAACCTGATCTGCTTGTGAAGCAATAATGAACGGATAGTAGTACATAAGTTTCTTGCTCGAATTAATTGACGTCACACCAAACTCATCGATCGCAACACCTTGCCCTAGGATCGGGTTAAATATACATTAGTAAAACAATTAAAAACATGTCTAAACCAAGTGCAATAAAAATCATAAATTGAACATATATACCTCTCATATTGAAGTACTTCTTCGCAGTTGGTTAGAATGTACTTTTGGAGATGTGTATGCTCTTGGGTTGTTAGTTGGTGTTTTCCTTCTTTTCCACTTAACCGCCCAACTTGTTGAAAAATGTTAGGAACATGTGACCGATAAATTTGCCTCTCTCCCCTATCATCGTTTCTAGCTGGGCGCCTGCTCCTTGTGCGTACTTGCAAAGGGAAGTAATAGCAAGCAAAGGTTGCAGTCTCTTCGTTGTTATATTGAGCGGCAATAGAACCCTCCTCCTTAGCGGGATTCTTCACCTTCTTTTTAAGGTGGAACATATAACGCTCGGAAGGATACATCCACCGATATGGTACCGGACCACCCAGTCTAGCTTTACCCGGGAGATGAGTAGGCAAATGCTCCATGACATCGAAGAAAGACGGTGGAAATATCTTCTCCAAATTGCATAAGATCTTAGAAATGTTTTGCTCCAAATTTCTGATGCCATCAACGGTAAGTGATTTGGTCGATATATCCCTGAAAAAGATCCCACCGCTGCAATTGCTTTGTGGACTTCTCGAGGAAGGACATGAGCAAATGCAAACGGTAAGAGTCGCTGCATCATCACATGACAATCATGACTCTCAATTCCGATAAACTTTTCTCCATCAGTGTCCACACAGTTACGCAAGTTTGATGCGTAACAGTCAGAGAATTTAACTTTTAGCATAATCCACTTGAAGAACTCTTCCTTCGACTTTGGGTCAACCCAATACGCTGGAATTGGTGGTTTTCTGTTTTTTCTGAAGATGAAGTTCAGGCCGTTTAAAAATTTCAGGCAAATCAAGCCTAGAATTCACATTATCTTTCGTCTTCTCTTGCACGTTGATAACAGTTTTCGTGATGTTATCGAAGAAATTTTTTTCAATGTGCATTACATGAAGATTATGCCTTAGTAACTGGTCCTTCCAATATGGTAAATCCCAGAAGATGCTTAGCTTGTGCCAGTTGTGGACTACACCAGCTCCATATATATTCTCATGACCGTTCCTACCACATTCACGACTTCTTAATGCACCAAATCATTCTGAAAGGCCCAACGTAGTCGATCCATCATCTTGGAGAATAAGATCATCAAACACTTTTCTCTTCTTCATAAAAAGTTTAGTGTTTTTCCGATATGGATGATCATGCGGTAGAAATCTTCTATGACAATCAGACCAACCCGATTTGCGTCCGTTCTTCAACTAGAATGCATTGGTCTTTTCCTGACAATATGGACATGCTAACCTCCCATGCGTTTTCAATCCAGATAACATACCATAAGCCGGAAAATCGCTAATTGTCCACATTATAGCTGCCTTCATCATAAAATTTTCCTTGCAGGAGACATCATATGCTACAACACCGAGCAGTCATAACATTTGCAACTCATATATCAAAGGCTGCAAGAATACATCAAGTGATCTTCATGGATGCTCTGGACCGGGAACAAGTACGGAGAGGAAAAGAACTCTCGACGCATACACATAGAAGGCGGTAGGTTATAAGGCGTTAGAATCACTGGCCACAACGAATATTGTCTCCCATGCTTTCCAAACGGGTTGAAACCATCTGTGCATAATACGAGGTACACGTTGTTGGGATTGTGTCCTGAAATCACACTGGTACTCACTCCTGATGATACTTGTGTGTAGAGATCAGACATTCGTATAATACTGGGCGGTTGCAATGTTTTGCTAGAAGCCTCTTGTAATCTGAAAGTTGTAGACTTACTGCCAGTGTTATATGATCCTATAGGGTCACACACCTAAGAAAACTGGAAGCGTATAATATGGGAATGATCATTATGGTAATGATCATATTGATGTGTATTGGATACACAATGATATTGAGTTTAGAGTGATGTGTCGATCGACACAGTATGTGTGTCGATCGACACAGATCGGGTTTCGAAACTGATGTTTCGATTTTATGGCTTAAACGAATTGGATTAACCAAAGCTCGGTTTAAGTCATTCCAGGTCTTTATATAGAAATATAATTTCGACCTGGAACCCTAAACGTTCAATCTTTCTTCACAGAGAAAGCAGAAACACAAGAAACTCAGAAATCCCAAGATCCGACACTAGCATCCTGGCTTTCCAGGTTTGTGTGCGTGTGTATCTGGTAGAGGCGAAGCATCTGAGTCGCTACTGATCTCGTTACACCAATAATTCCGCTGCCAGTACAAGGTAAGAACGAGGTTAGTGATTCAATATAACGAACCCTAGATCCTAGGCTTTCCATCAGTGGTATCAGAGTTATTAGGGTTTAGTCTATTGAATCTAAGGCTTTTAAATCGAATACTGATGAATTTGATTAGTAAAATGCCTGTTAAATCGTGTTTTGTAGAATTTAATCTCGGATTAAGTCTCTGTTGAAAAACGATGAAATTGTGTTTTCGCACAGTGTCGAACGACACAAGTTTGTGTCGGTCGACACACCGCGAAAACGAATATATAAACTTTAGGGTTTTCGCATAGTGTCGATCGACACTAAGCTTGTGTCGGTCGATACACCGCGAATACGCCTATTAAAATTTGGGTTACGATCTTAGAGATCGCACTGTGTCGATCGACACACTGGGTGCATCGATCGACACAGGCTATGCAAATGATAGATTGGTTCAATTGGATTGTACCGGTTATCTCCAATGGTTATGATGGTTAAATCGGTTCGATTAGATGAACTGTTTCAATTGGATTGGACTAGTTATCTCAATTAGTTAAGAACCGACTTAATTGGTTGATTTCGGATTAAATTAGATTTACCGGTTATCAACCCGGTTCAATTGGATTGAACCGGAAACGAATTTGATTTTGGTTAGGTTGTGTCGACCGATACAAGGATGTGTCGATCGACACACCACTCGCAGACTTGGTGGTTAGACCTCAAATTGCGAATACCAAATCAAATCTAATACCCTATTCTAGATTAATATGAACTTATTAAAATCTAGATATTTTAAACCACTTAAAAACTTCTTGGATGCATATTGGATATGCATCAGGATTAAATAGTTCTTTTCCTCAACTAAATATCAAGTGATCTTGATGTCTTGCCCGATATTGTCTACTGTCAAGACTCGTTTCGTTGTTGGATAGCCTTGGAGTCCTTGGTATCCACAACTACATGAGTAAGGCAGGTGATCATTGATAGACTTGCAGTGCGACTGTCGATGATCACAAGACTGAAGAGATTGGTTTACTTGACTGGGCTATCAGAAGTTCTGGGCCCAGAGACATCAGAGTGGATAAGACACGGATTGTCTTATCTGCAACCAAGAGTTGTACTGGGTACAATTAGCAATGATTTGCTTACCTAGATAACTAAAGTTTGGGTGATGGCGAGTCACTCACTCAAATTTTGGTTAGCTGAGGATCTTGGTTCATTGTATTCATCTGAGGAAACATAGTTTTTGAATACAATGCAAGTTTTCTTATTAGATAAGAATTCTCAATTCCTTGAGCATCATAACTAAAACCTCTACCTCTTTTAATTACAGCTATGTATGTCCCAACTCACATCAACACTTTCTCGCTAAGATCCGTCCTTGAGAAGGACAAGCTTAATGGATCAAATTTCTTGGAATGGTATCGGAACCTGAGAATAGTTCTCAAGCAGGAGAACAAGGAATATGTCCTTACAAGAGTTCTCCCCGAGAGGCCACGTTCCAATGCCACGCAGGCAGATAAGAATGCTTGGGATAAGCATTCAGCTGATGTCAAAGACGTTAATTGTCTAATGCTGGTGACCATGAACTCTGAGCTGCATAAGCAATATGAGAACGTGATGTCACCGATTGAGATGATTAACAGCCTGAAAGCTTTGTTTCAGGAGCAAGCTCGCACAGAGAGATACCAGACGGTTAAATCTCTCATGGATTGCACGCTGCCTAAGGACAGTCCAGTTAGTCCTCATGTCCTTAAAATGATGGGTTACAATGATAACCTGGGGAAAATGGACTGTGCCATTAGCCAGGAGCTAGCCACTGACATGATTCTGCAGTCTTTGCCATCGTGTTTTGACCAGTTCATCATGAACTACAACATGCAAAACATGACTAAGACATTGACTGAGTTGCACGGCTTGCTGAAGACAGCAGAGCTGAATCTCAAGAAGGCAACTCCTAATGTACTGATGGTACAAGGGGGTAAAAGGTTTAAGAAACCCAGTAAGGATAAGGGAAAAGCTAAAGTTTTACAGACTGAGAGTCAAGACAAGCTCAAGCCCAAGCCCAAATCCGGGCCTTCTCCTGAGGACAAATGCAACTACTGCAAGCAGTTAGGGCATTGGAAGAGAGACTGCAAGAAGTTCATGGAAGATTACAAGAAGCTGAAGAAGACGTATGATGTGTCTGACTCAGGTATTTATGTTATCGAACTTAATGTTATGTCTTCTAGTTCTACTTCGTGGGTATTGGATACCGGCTGCGGTGTTCATATTTGTACAAATGTGCAGGCACTAAGAAACAATAGAACGCTGAAGAAAGGACAAGTGGAGCTACGGGTCGGGAATGGAGCTAAGGTTGCTGCACTGGCCGTAGGCACTTATGATTCGTCTTTACCTTCTAGCATGGTTTTAGAATTGAATAATTGCTACTTTGTACCTGCGATTAGCAGAAACATAATTTCAGTTTCCGTTTTGGATTTGGAAGGTTTTGATTTTGCTGTTAAGAATAAAGTTTGTTCTTTTAATCGTGATTGTAAGTTTTATGGTAGCGCCCCATTAGATAATGGGTTATATGTCTTAAACCAAGAAATGCCAGTCTTTAACATAAATACAAAGCGGTTTAAGTCAAATGACGAGAACCCGACTTTCTTATGTCATTGTCGTTTGGGCCATATCAATGAGAAACACATTCAGAGACTCCATCATAATGGGCTTCTGGGCTCATTCGATTTTGAATCATGTGAAAAATGCGAATCTTGCTTTATGGGCAAAATGGCTAGGGCCCCTTTCAACAAACCGAATGAAAGGGCCAGTGACTTATTGGGCCTTATTCATACTGATGTATGTGGGCCGATGAGCACTGTTGCCAGAGGAAATTACAAGTACTTCATTACCTTTACTGATGACTTCAGTAGGTATGGCTACGTCTATTTGATGAGACACAAGTCATAATTCTTTGATAGATTCAAGGAGTTCAAGAATGAAGTACAGAACCAACTTGGCAAAAGTATCAAAGTTCTGCGGTCGGATCGCGGAGGAGAATACTTGAGTCAAGAGTTCAGTTACTATCTGAGCGAGTGTGGAATTGTTTCACAAATCACTCCTCCTGGAACACCCCAATGAAATGGAGTGTCAGAGAGGAGGAATCAAACTTTATTGGATATGGTTCGGTCTATGATGAGTCATTCAGATCTTCCATTATCCTTTTGGGGATACGCTCTAGAAACGTCTGCGTTTACACTAAATAGGGTGCCATCTAAATCAGTGGAAAAGACACCACATGAATTGTGGACTGGGAATATTCCAAGTTTGTCTTTCCTGAAGATTTGGGGTTGTGAGGCTTATGTCAAACGTTTAATCTCTGACAAGCTCGCACCCAAATCAGATAAATGCTACTTCGTTGGCTATCCTAGGGAAACCAGGGCATACTACTTTTACAACCAATCTGAGAACAAAGTCTTTGTTGCTCGGGACTGTTCTTTTCTTGAGAGGGAGTTTCTCTCTAAGAAAAATAGTGGGAGTAAAGTACATCTCGAAGAAATTCAAGATGCACAGGAGACTGCTCAACCTGCTGAGGAAGAGCAGCAGTTGGATCCACAAAGTTCTGTGGAGCCCACACCTGTGGAGCCTGAAGTTCGCAGATCCGGAAGGATCCGTCACAAACCCGAGAGATATTATGGATTTCTCGTGACCAATTGCAATGATCTGATGATCATTGAAAGTGACGAACCGGCGACCTTCGTGGAAGCAATGATGGGCCCGGACTCCGAAAAGTGGCTTGGAGCCTCTAAATCCGAAATGGGATCCATGTCAGAAAACCAAGTATGGTCCTTGGTCGATTTACCTAATGGTGCAAAAGCCATTGAGTGTAAATGGATCTTCAAGAAGAAGATTGACATGGATGGCAATGTCCAAATTTATAAAGCTAGGTTGGTGGCTAAAGGTTTCAAGCAGATTCATGGTATTGACTATGATGAAACCTATTCCCCAGTCGCTATGCTTAAATCCATTCGGATACTTCTAGCAACTGCCGCTTATTATGATTATGAGATTTGGCAGATGGATGTCAAAACCGCCTTCCTGAATGGAATTTTGGAAGAGGATGTGTACATGACACAACCTGAGGGTTTTGTAGATCCCAAGAATGCTGGGAAGGTATGCAAGGTTCATAAATCCATTTATGGATTGAAGCAAGCATCACGGAGTTGGAATCTTCGTTTTGATGAAGCAGTAAAATAATTTGGTTTCATCAAGAACGAAGAAGAACCATGTGTATACAAGAAGACTAGTGGGAGCGGAATTGTGTTTCTTGTACTGTATGTCGATGACATACTTCTTCTCGGTAATGACGTTTTGTTGCTTCAGTCTGTTAAGACTTGTCTTGGAAGTTGTTTTTCCATGAAAGACATGGGAGAAGCCGCTTACATCCTTGGAATTAGAATCTATAGAGATAGAGAAAATAGGCTGATTGGATTGTGCCAGGACACTTATATTCATAAGGTGTTGCACAGATTCAAGATGCATGATTCCAAGAAGGGCTTCATACCGATGTCTCATGGCATTAGTCTCAGCAAGAAGCAGTGTCCAGCGACACATGCTGAGCGAGAGCGCATGGATAGGATTCCTTATGCTTCTGCAATAGGATCTATAATGTATGCCATGCTCTGCACTCGTCCAGATGTAGCTTACGCGCTAAGCATGACGAGTAGATACCAATATGATCCAGGTGAAGATCACTGGACAGCGGTCAAGAATATTCTCAAGTATTTGAGACACACCAAGGATAAGTTCTTGCTATATGGTGGAAGTGAAGAGCTTGTGGTGAATGGATTCACTGATGCGAGTTTTCAGACAGACAGAGACGATTTCCGATCACAGTCTGGATATGTCTTCTGTCTAAATGGCGGTGCAGTGAGCTGGAAGAGCTCTAAGCAGAATACCGTAGCTGATTCCACGACGGAAGCTGAATATGTTGCTGCTTCAAAAGCGGCAAAGGAAGCTGTTTGGATCAAGAAGTTTATGACTGAACTTGGTGTGGTTCCTAGTATCTTGGAGCCAGTGGCCTTGTTTTGTGACAACAATGGAGCCATTGCTCAGGCGAAAGAATCAAGGACACACCAGAAGTCCAAACACATAGAGAGGAGATATCACCTGATTCGTGATATCGTCAATAGAGGCGTAGTGAAGATCAGCCGAGTTCCGACGGACGAGAATGTCGCTGATCCTCTGACTAAGCCACTCCCAAGGCCTAAGCACGAGAGTCATACTGCTGCTGTAGGCATTAGAGATCTTAAGATGTAATCTTGATTCTAGTGGGAGTTCTTGTGGTTTTATTTTAGTTATATTAAGATGCTCTTGTAAACATAATCTTGGATATGTTTAATGAAATTTGATTTCAGCATTATTTATTGTGATCTAAATAATGGTCCCAAAATAAGTTGATGCCATATTATAGGTCATCAAGTTGAGGACTTGATCATGAAACCCTATAAGTTATAAATGTCATAAATTATGATGAGTCCCTAGTCGAGGTTGTCAATGTGGGACACAAACAACCGCGAGAGACTAGCTTGTGAGGTGACTGTTGACTAAGTTTCATGGAGTCAATGATATGAGTATCACAGTCAATCACATAGATATATGTTGGTGAACATATGATCGGACATGACCCGCCAATGAGAAGTCTCCAAGATAGTTATATCTGTGTCATGAGAGATTCTCATTACGACTATAGAGTATAGTCCTTAGACCTGAGTTCATCATGTTTTCTTACATATGAATTGGTACACTTTGACCTTGTCAAACGTCGACCCGTAACTGGCGGCTATAACGGCACTGCTCAGGTGTATCATGAAGTGTGTGTTGAAACAGGGATGGAACAAGAAGGGATTTGTCCCTCCTGAATAACGGGAGATAAATATCTCAGGGCCTATCGAAGATTATATACTGAGAAAATGTGTGGCCGCACTCAAACGAACTGTAGTTCAGTTGTTTGTCTTGTTCAGTATAGATCAGGAGTTCGATAAACATGATATTGACTTAATAAGGATGACACTAATCTTGCCCTTTGCCAAATCGAGATATAGAGATAAAAGGATTATAGGAATTGATGATTCCAGTACAAGTGGGAGATTGTTGGGATTGTGTCCTGAAATCACACTGGTACTCACTACTGATGATAGTTGTGTGTAGAGATCAGACATTCGTATAATACTGGGCGGTTGCAATGTTTTGCTAGAAGCCTCTTGCAATCTGTAAGTTGTAGACTTACTGCCAGTGTTATATGATCCTATAGGGTCACACACCTAAGCAAACTGGAAGCGTATAATATGGGAATGATCATTATGGTAATGATCATATTGATGTGTATTGGATACACATTGATATTGAGTTTAGAGTGATGTGTCGATCGACACAGTATGTGTGTCGATCGACACAGATCGGGTTTCGAAACTGACGTTTCGATTTTATGGCTTAAACGAATTGGATTAACCAAAGATCGGTTTAAGTCATTCCAGGTCTTTATATAGAAATATAATTTCGACCTGGAACCCTAGACGTTCAATCTTTCTTCACAGAGAAAGCAGAAACACAAGAAACTCAGAAATCCCAAGATCCGGCACTAGCATCCCGGCTTTCCAGGTTTGTGTGCGTGTGTACCTGGTAGAGGCGAAGCATCTGAGTCGCTACTGATCTCGTTACACCAATCATTTCGCTGCCAGTACAAGGTAAGAACGAGGTTAGTGATTCAATATAACGAACCCTAGATCCTAGGCTTTCCATCACACGTTACGTCGCTCATATGCAAAATTTGGATATACGCTCTGAAAATGTCGCCATGCTTCAGCATCCGACGGATGTGCAATCTATGCTCATCTTCTATGCTCAGCATGCCATTTCATTTCCCCGCAGTTCGACCTGATTGGTATAAGCGCCTCAGCCTATCGGTTAACGGCATATACCACATTCGCTTAATTGGAACCTTAGCTCTTCCCCCCTGTATCCTCATAGTGCGGCTTCTTACAGAATTTGCATTCCAGATGGTAGTCCGTCTTCAGGTAGAATATCTTTCACAAAATTGCAAATCGCATCCACACATTCCTCCGCCATATTGTAGTCCGTCTTTATGCTCATTAATCTTGTAGCAGATGATAATGGTGAATGACCCTCTCTGGAACCATCGTAAAGCGGCCGCTTCGCTGCATTTAACATGTCAAAAAATCTCATAGCTTCTACATTAGGTTCCTCATCTACCCTAGGAATTTGATATTCACCTATTTCTGGAATATTTTCTCTATATGCATCATTACCATCCGAATGGTACCTACACCAAAATCTACATCGGCACTATAAGGTTCGCTAGAACTAATATTAGGTTCCCTAGTACTAGTACTACCATAAGGTTCTCTACTACTACTTGCATAATCCAAAGTGTCCCGATGAAGATACCAAATCTTATAACCCGCCATAAATCCAACTGAATATAAGTGATGCCATATTTCGCCAATCGTAAGATTTCTAAAATTTTGACAATCAATACATGGACATTTTAACTTACCGGTTTTAAGCGTATGTGGTTGATTGGAAGCTAACGACATGAATTCTGTAATACCGAGTGCATATTCCCTGTGCACTAGGGTCGTCGTCTCATCAATCCTAACTCCGTTCATCCACGATCTGTAATAGTTAGAAGAAGACATTTCTCTCGGTAATCAGGAGTATTAGAGAGAGAAAGATAGAGATAGAGAGAGATAGAGAGAGAGAGAGAGAGATAGAGAGAGAGAGAGAGTTATAGAGGGATATGTGTGGAGGGATTAGAGGAGGAATGAGGCATTTGTAGGAAAAAACCGACGGAAAACCGACGAAAATAGCCGTTATCCGTCGGAAACGTCGGTTTTTTTGTCGGTCCAACGCTAACATTAACGTATACGTATACGTATACATTAAAGGTTATATACTAAACCAACATGTGGTGCAGATGTAATAAGAAAAGAATCATCTACCCAAGTAAACATATCTCTGCAACACCCAAAACAAACAGATTTAGGGGTCTCTTTGGAGGTTCGAGGAGAGAGGGTGTGAAGATGAGTCGGATGAGAGCGACGACATATAGGGTCTAGATGATTTGTAGCATTCATTTCTTGGCAGCTTTGGTTATACCCAGCCCTGACCCCAAGCTAGAGAAGCACATGCTTGTGGCCTTCATTTTACTATCTTAATTTTGGCCACAAATTCTTAAAAACTTCCTTTAGTGTAGTGGTAAAACTTAAGAAAATATCTCTTAAAAGGTTTAGAGTTCAAAACTCCATATTGTAAAACGGCCACTTTTTTTCCTTGGCTTGCGGCCACCTTAAACTCAGGATCGGCTCACCGTGGATGTGTTATGAGGCTTTCACATTCATGGTGGAAGTTGATAAATATAAGAAATAAATAATGTCCGACTGTATCTTTTTTCGTCTTAAAATCATTATATTGAAACCAAAGTTTGTTACAAACCACAAACCACAGCCAGAACAAACCGGATATCTAGACGACAAAACATAGACCAGCTATCAACACGATACCGGTAAACATGGAGAAACACTAAGCCCAAAGGATCCAGGAAACCAATGCCCTAATGTTATGAGGGAAGCTGATGAAGCCGACAGGATAAAATCCTCCGGAGGCAAACCCTTTAACACGAAATCAAAATCATATAACTCAATAGGTAACAGAGAGCGGAAAGTGAAATGGACGCGACACCACAATCACTTCCTAGTTGTTGCCAAGAAAAAACGCATAAAGCGAAAGGAAACAAGGCAAGGGCAAACCGCGAAAATAAAACCAAATACAACGATTAGACAAGACATAAACCCGAAACGAGAGTCTAACTCCTCTGCACCTAATCTAAATCCTAACAAGTCTAAACCAAGAACTCTGCACTCCCCTCAAGTCTACACAAGAGGTTAGCCTTACAAGAATTGATAAAAGAAACAACTAAAGGATTAGAATGCTTATTCAAACTAATCTAAGGCGGTGAGAGGAGGCTTAGGAACTAGACTTAATGAACCTAAAGATAATTCTAATCAAATAAAATCCAAAGCCCGACACTACGAATAAGACCACAAACCCCGCATCTAAGAGAGCAATACAGGATATCTAGAACAAAGGGTGAACTAAAAACCACAACGAAACCCACCGAAACCACCGGCTGAAGGATAAAGATGAACGCAGACAAAAAACCGGTCTAAATCGGATCAAATGTCAAATCGAAACACCTTCCCGAAGAGGTAAGGGAGCTGCTTGATACTAAAGTAGACCAAACTAAAAGCCTCAGCGATGGATACAAGAACAACTACCAAACCAAGATAAACCAAGATAAACCAAGCTAAACCAGACCTAGAACCTAAAGCCTAAACCGCCACCCCTAAAATCTACGGACAAAAGCAGATAAAAGATCTCACCAAAACCGACACACCACCGCCTCCGCATGCAACTCCGACAGAGGAGCACTCACCGGGAAAAGAACACGACCACCGCGAAGGAATCACTAGAGGCAGCCTAGCGGAGACAAGGGTCGAGGCTGGTAAGACACGGAGGGAGAAACTACAGCAAAACAACCACAAACGGCAAAGCCGGATATGAGACACAGGAGAAACTACGCCTGCGGCGCGGACCAGATCCGCAAGAGGAAGAAAAAATCCTCATAAGAGGAGAACATATCCATCACATGTCGATCACAGAGCCCCACAGCCGCCGGAGAGAGCACAAATCCGCCGAGAGAGCCGGAGACAGAGAGACGAAGGGACCTACGCCGGATAAACAAACGAACAGACGAAGCTAGGTTCCGGCGGCGGCGAGAGGCATTCAGTTATATCCATCTCTCCACTATTATTATAAACTAGTGGTATTCACCCCCCCCCCCCCACGCGCGGGGGTGGTGTATCATTTATGTGATGTATTTGGTTTAGAGTTTTATATTCTTCTAATGAGTTGTTTATTTTGTTTCTAAATTTCGTAGTGGTAACTTTTTTCCTATGTCTCACCCATTTGTTAATTTTCCCATTGAAGTATGTATGTCTAAATCTGTATATAATTATTTGTCTAACCCTTTTTGTGTCATGCATATCCGATTTCTGAAAGCAAAATATAGGCATTGCTTTTCTGTGAACAAAAATTTCTCAATTCCTTGTTGTTTATCAATTATATGTATGTATGTCAGAATTCCTAAGTTTTTTTTGTTTTCTAAGTAGTAGGAGATGATGGGTAAATGTTTATCATGTTCTCATTGCGTCTTTGCATCACACGAGTTGTCGATTTTAGTTGTTAAAGTACTCATGCTGATTAGTATGCACATGCAATTTCCTAATTCTACTAATGGGTATTCGAAGACAGATGTTGCCAGCAATATTTCTTATCAACGCCCTTAAGTCTCATTTAAAATTAAATCATAAACAATGAGTAACTTGAATCCTAGTTAAAACACACAAAAAATCAGTGCAAATATTTAAGTAGTTAAGAGAGCAGAGTACGTAAACAAAGCTGGAGAGTAAAAACATAGGGAGGGTTTTATTTCCGGATCACGAACGCTGGAGAGTAAATCACGGCCACGTTTGTGGGTCTTTGCCGCATCTTTTCCTGGAATACTATGGATTTGTCCTTCTGGAGATGTACAAGCTTGGCGGTCTCGTTCGTGTTCATAGTGGACGGTGGGTTTTCCGGAGGTGGAATGTCGCCTGCCACTTGCTTTTAGTATGCTTTTTATGAGACATCTATTGTGTTAATATAAGCTTATTTTATTTCTATCACTTAAAGGTTATAAAACAAACATCATTTTATACCTCATCGACTCCAATTTAAACTGGATAAAATAGTGAACCAACATCCAAATGTCTCATAACTTTCATCACACCACAGTCTACACGAAAGGATTTTGGAATAAACGACTTCAATGATAGACGCTAAAGATATGCACACATCAGTTTGTTAATATTGTTGTAACTTCCCTAACTATAAGGGATCGCTCTCGATCTTATTTAACGAATCAGGCTATATATTATGCCTTGTACATTTTTCATAATCAATCAAGAAGCTTATCAGCTTTCATGGTATCAGAGCAACAATGGATTTGATCCTCTTGATCGTCTCTTCTTTTCTTTTCATTTCGGCAATGGCCAATGAATAAAACAATCGGACTGAGCGATGTTTCGAATATAAAACACCACATCCCGGTGATTCTCGACTTGGTAGATCATAATTACGACGCTTGGCAAGAGCTTCTTCTAACTCATTGTATGACGTTTGACATTGCTGGACACCTTGACGGTAGTCTTGTTCCGAATGGTGTGAATAATCAAGCCTGTATGAAGCGCGACGGTCTAATCAAACTCTGGTTGTACGGAACAATGGCAAAAGCCCTCTTTCGTTCATCGTTCAAACCGGCGGGACTGCTCGTGACATCTGGTTACGTGTGGAGAACCAGTTCCGTAACAACAAAGAGGAACATGCTATTCAGCTCGACAACGAACTCCGAACTATGGAGATCGGAGATCTGTCAGTTCAGGACTACTGTCAGAAGATGAAATCGACGGCGGATCTGCTATCCAATGTCGATGCTGCCATCACCGAAAGAACCCTTGTGATGTATCTCATTAATGGGTGATAACAAGGATTTTACAATCCTTTGAGGTACCAATTCCTCAAGCTTATCGTGTAGCTTTGAGGAATCTAACCTTTTTGGGACGGATAGAGCCAATAAGAATACACCAAACCTCTAGAGTCAAATCACTTAATCAAATTTGGTTCTAACAATCCTAATGAAGATAATTCAAATAGATGCAAATAAAAAGCAAGTAAACAAGAAGAATTCTTAACAATCAATGATAAAGATAAGGTCTAAGGGTTAAGGTCAACGGATTGGTGACTCGGGATGATCAAGGACGCTAATTCAAACTTCAAAGAAGCTAACCTCCTAGCAAGGAACACAACAAGTTGATTAGTCTAATCTCTTAGTACTAATCTCTTTCCCTAATCCTAATCCAAGAACAAATTCTCATTTGTGAATTAAAATCAAGCAAGCATTCAAACAAGTTCCATATGGATGTGAAAGTCCTATCAAAGCTAAAACATGCATTTCATCGAACACATGGTGAGCAAGAAATCCTAGACATCCTAATCAACGTGATCAAGGCTAATCAGGCACAAAGCACACTTTGATAAAAGAGATTTAAAGCAAACAAACATTAGACATCCATTAATCATTCCTAATCAAGCTAATCCTACCTAACCCATAACCCCTATGAAAAACTACTCACTAATCATCATATGATTAACAAAACTCATAGAGATAGTGTTAATCATTGAAGATTAGAGATAAAGAGAACGATTTAGGGAAGAAATCAGAAAACAAGTACTTGGATTAACCCAAAAATCAAACTTGTTCTTACAAAAGGGTGTTTGGAACAAAAACAGCTTAAGAAACAATAAAAAATAGGTTTTTGGCTTAAGTAGTGAGTATGGGGCGAACCGGGTCAACCCGGAACAAACCGGGTGTTGACCCGGTCGAATTGGATCTTGGTGAGAACTCTGGGAAACGTATCGGCCAGCCGAACCGATATGCTGGCCGATATTGGGTCTCGGATTTTCTTGTCAACTGAGCATATCGGTCTGGCCAACCGATATGTTGGCCGATATGCTTCCACTGCTTTTAATCTGAGAGTATGTATCGGCCACCCCAACCGATTTGGTGGCCGATATGCCTTCATGTTGGGTCTTTCTTAGTCCTTTGAGCTCCAAACTCCACTTCCAAGCTCACAAATACTCCTTGCACTTCCAATCACCTACAAAGACACAAGAAACACTCCAAATGCAAGCCTAGAATGCCTAAACCTAGCTCTAGATGATCCTATACTCTAAACATACCAATGAGCAAAGAAATGAAGCTAAAGGAAACTAAAAAGAATCAATATATGATCTAAACAACAACCTAAATGCATGAAAATACAAGTATATCAATTCCCCCAAACTTAAACCTTGCTTGTCCACAAGCAAGCATAAGACCATCAAAACAAGTTGGGAGAAAGGTTTGAAGGCGGGAGCTCATATCCAAAGGTTTAATCAAGATCAAAAAGTTTCAATTCAATACTATACAACTAAGGCGCAGCCGAGTTAAGCCTACTCCAAGGATGTAGCCATACTCTTCAAGACAATACTCTTAGCTTAATCCTCAACCTACACAAGCATTCAAATCCTCTAGCTCCTTAACATTCATTAGATTATCAAGTGAATCCTATTCAAAGCAATGTGATTAAACTCATTGGGCAAGGGACACAGTTTTAAGATTAAAGTGATTTCAATCAAAAGAGGGGATTCTCCAAATGCATAAAGGTTCTCTCATGAAGAAGATGAATGAGCTATAGTAAAAGGCTAAGAGTTAGAGGCAATTGGCGCATACTAGGTTGATTTCCATCTACCCATGCCCCAATAGCTTCTTCTCCTAGTCTAACCCACCTAATTGAAGTCTACCCTTTGATCAAGGCCATTTTTGCCTTATCCCTCTTTCTTAATCAAACACTTTCCAATCAAATTCCCCAAGGATCATTCAAAACATTTCAAAACAGTGGCAATTCTTTCTTTTAACTTAGCTAAAATCTTTCTTTCTTTTCAAATGCCTCTTTTCATAAACTTTCTTCTTTCTTTATGAGCCTTTGACTTCTTTTCATTTCAAAACTTGAGACACCTTTTCTTTTCAAAACACATAAGAGCTTTTCTTTTAAACACTTTTGCCAAAAATTTCATGATTCCATTCCAAAATTCCTTTTTATTCTTTCCTTTCTTTACTCTATTTCTCCTTTCCCAACTCTTCCCCCAAACTTTGATCCTATCCTATTGCAAAGCCAAAGATGTTGATCTTGCATCTACATGGAAATTTCCCCAAGTCGCCTCATACTCAACACTTTTTACCTAGCTCATTCCAAGTAGGCCTACCACTCAAAATAGTATTTGTGGCTTGAAAGAAGGGTGGTGAAAGGTATGGAAGTCTATTTGAGCAAGTAGAGAGGGGTAGAAGGGATAAGAATGCTCAAATATTTTGGGGTATCCATGAGTTTAATACACAAGCAAGAATAGGATAATTTAGATGATTCATTTAAGGTTTTCACTAGATGGAGCTAGCTTCAAATCACAGCAAGTTTCGGCATTAAATCATCTTTCAAAGCGAGCAATCAAAGCAGGGTTATGCTTTACTCATGTTACAAACCTAGTGTGATCTATCTAGCTTAAGAGCTAGCAATTGAAACAAGTTTTACTCAATTAAACCTTACGAGGAAATTAAACCATAGCTCCCTATGCAAAACAACCTACATGATGCAACTAGACTCGATCCTACGATGCTATTGCAACTAAATGCTTTCTTTTTGAAAAGATTTTTTTTGAAATTTTTCGATTTTTTTTGGATTTTCTATGCCTTAGATGAATGCATGAGACTCAAAACAGTGAAATCGAAAATAAGAGCAAAGAAAACATGATTAGGAACTAGCCTCTCCCCCAAACTTACTTCACACCGTCTCGGTGGGAAAGCAAGCTTGAGAAAGAGACTCAGTAAAAAAGGAAAAGAAAAACTAAAATGCAAGTATTTACAAGATAGAGTGTTACTTGGCTTTAGTTATGGTGGGAGGGAGATGAAGATTCTCCCATGGAGTAAGTCGGGTTGGATGAGTGATAGGGTCTAAGTTTTAATCCTATTCTACTGCAAGTGCACAGTTAAGTGATTGTAGTATATAGGGTATCGAATCCACAGAGACTCTGGTCTCGATAGAATAAGAACAGTAGAGATTAATACTAAGAAGAAAGCAGATATGAAGTGAATTAAAAGCGAAGCAAGAAAATAAATCAGTAGCAAGATTGGTTGTGAAATCAGTTAACTAAAAGCGCTAAGTCTAGGGAATTCTCAGGAAATCAGACAAGCAGACAAGTTAATCAGTCAGGATCTAATTAAACACAGTTCTAGAACTCAAATCACAGAATTAGAATTAACCAAATCTCTTTGCGAAAATCCTCTAAGTCTAAGTGCAGTAATCCAAATCTCTTTGCAATTACTAACAGATTAAACCAGCATTAATTTCAAGTTCGATATGTTCACAATTAAACTAAGCCAAATCTCTTTGCGAATAATTTAATTGCTCAACCTAAATAGTTCAGATTCTAAACCACACTCTCGTGTCGTATTTAGCAACCTAAGATCTAGACTCTAATTGATCAGGTTAGAACTAGCATTAAACTCAATTTAGATCGAAGAACATTCTATTCATGTGAATCCTTAACTGAATTAAACAAGTCTAGCAAGTCATGAAATCCTTAATGAGAAACCCTAAACCTAACTATGAATCTACTCATACATGATTAATGAAACAGAAACCATAGAAATAATAGATTGCATATAAGAAATTAAATAGATAAAGGGGTTCGAAATCTTCTCCAAAATAGATGAAGTACAGGATTAGATCAGCCCCAAAAGCTCTAAAAATCTCTTAGCTCTAAGTATGAAAGCGTATCTAAATTAAACACCAAAATCCTAAATATATAGGCATAATCTTGGCTGGGGCTTCTTCGTAAATACTGGAAACTTCTGGGCCAAAGGGCAAAGTCTTGATAACTTCATTAAACCGCCGCGTTCGGCCCATCTCGCTAGTGTGTCGATCGACACCAAAGGTGTGTCGATCGATGCATGATCATTAAATCGGACAGTGAGTTTAAACTCTCGGCCAAAACACTCCAAAAGTCCCAAAATGCTCCAATATCTCCAATTCCGCTCCAAAACTGATTAAACCTGTAAAAGACTCTAAAAGAACACAAAAGACACTAAAAACACAACTATATCATGGCATAAAACCGGTAAAAACCATGATATATCAACTCCCCCACACTTAGCCTTTGCTTGCCCTCAAGCAAAACAGAGAACTAGAATGTAGTGAAGAGGTTTGAAAACTCTTCAGAAACTCTTTTCATCTTAGAAGCAGCAACACTCAGATTCCCCTTAGTAAACCACATGAAAGAATCAACCTGCAGACATCAAGACCAACATATACTTCCCCCACACTTAGCAACTGTCCTAAGTAAACTCCACAATCACATTCAAGCATTCAAATTCTCCCTACTGACTTCTGCAAGTATTTAAGTGCGGTCTCACCTAAGGAGTATCGATCAAAGGCACGTGAATTCTTACCTTATCAGCTCTAGACCACCATACTATCTTTCTCTAGTCCCTTTCTTCTCTTTTCCCTTCCTTAGCATTCTGATTTTTCCCCATTGGGTATCATTTTTTTTTATCAGTGCTCTTCCCGTTAAGGGGTGTACTTTGGACACATTTCATGGATGCACATGATATGAGAGTTTTAGCTACCATTCCCATGACCACTTCGGAGTTACTAACTCATCCTCAGTTTATTATCTTTTTTTTTTATGGAAGGGGAGAAGGGAACTAGATGGGACAGGTTTACAGGCTGTGTCAGAACTAACAAGGGAATCCGACACAAAGTATACCAAGCCCTTAGGTGAGAAAATCTAAGTCAGTATTAGGGTGAAGTCAGTAAAAGATCCTCTGATACCTGAAGTGATGTGGGTGTCCTCAGTAGGTTGATCCATGTCTGGGTTTTCTAATAGTCAGAGATAATCTGCAGCTTCATCCCAATGGTTACTTAAGTTCCTGCAAGTGCTGCTAATCTTCTCAAAAAAATCATTGTTTCTTACTTAAACAAATTTTGACTCAATAAAACAAATTTTGAAAAATTTAACTGACTCTAAGAAAACAAAAGAAAGAAGTTAGTAGAACCTCCCCCACACTTAAGACACACTGTCCCCAGTAGTGTCAAGCGAAGGATTGGCAAAAAGAAAAGAAAAATTTGTTGAAGGAATGGTTAAGTTCTGTCGGGTTTTACCTCTGTCGCTCAGGCATCGATCGTTGCACTAGGTGCATCGACCGTTGCTAGGCGATTTTTCGTGTATGATCGATCGTTGCTCAGGACCGCAACGATCGCTGCAGTGCGATTTCGATCGGATTGTGACGATCGACACAATAGTGTGTCGATCGACGCACTGCGATTCGTCCAAGACCTGCAAACAAAAACTCACCAAAACCAGAAGCAAAACGTAAAATTCTACAAAAACACTAAAATTAAAATGCAAAAACGAAAATAGTGGGTTGCAACTTATTTAGGTAGAGGGTGCATCATCCAGAGGCAGAATCTGACCTTCAGGAATCTCGGGCTTAGCCCAATAATGTTTCACCCTCTGACCATTCACAGTGAATTCAATATCGTCCTTACCAGTTAGAACAACAACTCCATACGGACGCACCTCTTTGATTGTGAAAGGACCAAACCACCTTGATTTCAGCTTACCTGGAAACAAATGCAAACGAGAGTTATACAAAAGTACCTGATCATTAGGCTCAAACTGTCTGGAGACAATCTTCTTGTCATGATATGCCTTAGTCCTCTCCTTGTACAGCTTTGAGTTCTCATAAGCAAAATGTCTAATCTCATCCAACTCATTAAGCTGTACTAATCTCCTCTCTGCAGCAGTCTTAAGATCAAAGTTCATCTGTTTTACAGCCCATGCTGCCTTGTGTTCAAGTTCTACTGGCAGATGACATGCTTTTCCATATAGCAGATGGAATGGAGTGGTCCCAAGTGGTGTCTTGAATGCTGTCCTGTAAGCCCATAATGCATCATCCAACTTTGCTGCCCAATCCTTCCTTGTCTTTCCAACTGTCTTCTCAATGATCTCCTTAATATGTCTGTTAGAAACCTCGACTTGTCCACTAGTCTGAGGGTGATAAGGAGTAGCGACTCGGTGATGAACTCCATGCTTCTCCAGCAGCTTCTCGAAGACCTTATTGATAAAATGAGATCCTCCATCACTAATAACTATACGAGGTACTCCAAATCTGGGGAATATGATGGTCTTAAATAGCTTAATGACCACCGAAGAATCATTGGTTGGACTAGCTATTGCTTCTACCCACTTGGACACATAGTCCACAGCAACCAAGATGAACTTATTCCCATAGGATGAGGGAAAAGGACCCATGAAATCTATGCCCCAGCAATCGAAAACCTCAACTTCCAGGATGAAATTCTGAGGCATCTCATGCTTCTTACTGATTTTCCCTCTCCTTTAACAGGCATCACATTGAGAGATGAAAGAATGAGTGTCTCTAAACATTGTAGGCCACCAGAAACATGCTTGCAGAACCTTAGACACAGTCTTGAATGTAGCAAAATGTCCAGCATAATCTGATCCATGACCGTGGAAGAGAATGTCTGGAACTTCTGATTCTGCAACGCATCTCCTGTAGAGACCATCTGAACAGTGCTTATAGAGGTAAGGCTCATCCCAGTAGTACCTTCTAAGCTCCATAAAGAACCTTTTCTTTTCATAGCCCTTTAAATCCTCTGGTTCAGTCTCAGCAGCGAGGTAATTAGCTATATCCGCATACCAGGGTCGATCAGTAGTTGCTACAGCGGCAATCTCAAAGTCGTAATTCCCAATTTTGATTCTGAAGGATTCTCGGTTTGCATCAGTTATGCATCGATCGTTGCGCGTAAATGTGTCGATCGTTGCTTCCACGATACTTGTATCGACCGTTGCCAATGTGGCATCGATCGACACAATGCGATTGTCCCGACAGTTCTGTACGTCTCTGCCCAAATCCATCAGAGAAATTGTACCAATCATGTTGACGTTTTCCTCAGGCAAATAATCATTTATGGGCACGTCTTCCACAACCAGCATTCTTGAAAGATTATCAGCAACTCCATTCTCAACTCCCTTCTTGTCCCTCACTTCAATGTCAAACTCCTGAAGCAACAGAATCCATCTCAACAATCTTGGCTTAGCATCCTTCTTCTGCATCAGATACTTCAGGGCTGAATGATCAGTATGAACAATCACCTTGGAGCCAACAAGATAGGGTCGGAACTTCTCAAATGCAAAGACAACAGCCAACAACTCCTTTTCCGTGGTTGCATAGTTTCTCTGCGCATCATCTAGTGTCCTACTAGCATAATAGATAGCATGAAGCTTTATATCCTTCTTCTGCCCCAGAACAGCTCCTACAGCATAGTCGCTTGCATCATACATAACTTCAAAAGGTAGATCCCAATCCGGTGGATGTACTATTGGAGCACTCACTAATGCTTGCTTGATCTGTTCAAATGCAGTCTGACAGTCTGCATTGAACTCAAATTTGGTATCCTTACACAGCAAAGCAGTTAGTGGCCTAGCAATCTTACTGAAGTCTTTGATGAAACGTCTATAGAAGCCAGCATGTCCAAGAAAGCTTCTTATAGACTTAACAGAATCAGGCGCCTGAAGGTTTGTCATTACCTCAATCTTAGCGCGGTCCACTTCGATCCCTGCTTCAGACACTTTATGTCCAAGTACAATGCCATCTCTGACCATGAAATGACACTTTTCCCAATTAAGAACTAAGTGCTTTTCCTCGCATCTAGTCAGTACCTTACACAGATTATCTAAGCAATCATTATAAGATGATCCATAGACTGAAAAGTCATCCATGAATACCTCCATAAAGTCCTCAATCATATCAGTGAATATGGACATCATGCATCTCTGGAAGGTGGCAGGAGCATTACAGAGTCCAAAAGGCATCCTACGATAAGCAAATGTGCCATATGGACAAGTGAAAGTGGTCTTTCCCTGATCTTCTGGGTGGATAGGAATCTGAAAGAAACCTGAGTATCCATCGAGGAAGCAATAGTAAGGATGATTAGCTAACCTCTCCAGCATCTGATCAATAAAAGGCAAGGGAAAGTGATCCTTCCTGGTTGCAGCATTCAGCTTCCTGTAGTCTATGCACATCCTGTGACCCGTCACAGTCCTAGTAGGGATCAGCTCGTTCTTCTCATTCTTCACAACTGTAACTCCGCCCTTCTTAGGCACTACATGGAATGGACTTACCCAATCACTGTCTGAAATAGGATAGATGATACCAGCATCAAGGAGTTTCGTAATCTCCTTCTTAACTACTTCTTGCAGATTAGGATTAAGCCTTCTCTGATGCTCAACAGATGTCTTAGACTCATCCTCAAGATGTATCCGATGCATGCACAGCTCTGGTGAGATACCTGAAATGTCATCAAGAGAATAGCCAAGAGCTTTGCGATGCTTGCGCAGCTTGCTTTGCAGTAAGGTGAGCTCTGCGTTGTTCAAACTAGCATTAACAATCACTGGATAAGTTGAATTTGGTCGAAGAAATGCGTACCTTAGCCCGGATGGAAGTTGTTTCAGCTCTATTTTCGGAGCCTTTTCCTTGGCCCAGTCCCTGTCGACTTGCAACGACCGGTGCTTGGTTTGCGTCGATCGTTGCATCTTCGCGTCAGACACTTCCACCTTCATCGCCACTTCAACCGAATCCATCAGTCTTGCATAGCACATTGCTGGCTCGTCCTGCAGGTACTCCAGCTCCAATATAGAGCTCAGTAAAGCTCTTTCTAGTGGATCTTCAGCATGCGACCTGTGAAAGTATTCTGTAGCCAAATCACCTAGTGTGTCAACATAGAAGGTCTGTCCGTCGATGGTTGGTCTCTTTGCCAGCTTGTCCATATCAAAACTCATCTTTAGATCACCCGCATTCAGAACTATTCTACCTCCTTGACAGTCAATCATCGCACCAGCTGTAGCTAAGAAAGGTCTGCCTAAAATCAGTGGATCCTTTGGTTCCTCTCCATACTGCAGAACCACAAAGTCAGTAGGAATCACGCATTGGCCAATCATTATGGGCACATCCTCCAACAATCCTTCGGTAATCCGGATTGTTCTATCTGCCAAAACCAGTGATATCCTAGTGGGTATAAATTCAGTCATCCCGAGCTTCTTAGCAACTGAGAAAGGCATAAGATTCACACTGGAACCATGATCACATAGAGACCTTTCGAATCTCTCCCTGTAGATAGCACAATCTAGTACAAAGCTTCCTAGATCTTTTAACTTCTCAGGAATTCTGCCCTGAATCACTGCACTACATGAAGGAATGTTTAGATGAATCCTGATTCAATTCTCTGATTCAGATTATCCTAAACATGCGGATCTAGGTTCTCTTGATTAGAAAAAATTGTTGATCTCACCTTATACCTGTTTATGCAGCGGAAAGGGATGGTATGGTCAGAGATCAGAGAGCCACCAAGGGATGGATCCTCCAAAGGTTCACACACGCACGCAAAGGAATCTGGCTGCTAGACCACGAGGAGGGAGGCGACAGAAGAGAGAGAGTTGGCGGCTGGCTAGGGTTAATCTCCTGAACTCGTCTCAAGTTTTATTTATAAAACTTGTTCAGTTCCGTTTGGGCCTTTGACCCAAATACCAATTAACTCGACGGCGTTCTCGCACTGTGTCGATCGACACGCCTTGTGCATCGATCGACACACAGTGGCAAAACCCATTTATTCTCTCTAAGTACAGTAAATGCCTAGCACTTTTACCGTACTTCTGCTAAACCGTTCCTACACATTTTCCTGTTAGCTTAGGCGTGTGACCCATATGGGATCATATAATAAAGGCAATAAGTCCAAGACTTATAGATCATGAGCGGACTCTAGCAAGCCATCATGACCCCCAGTATTATATGACTTATGTCTGATCATTGACATACTCTTACTTTCTAGAGACAGTACCGAGATTACTGGACACAATTCCAACAATCTCCCACTTGTACTGGAATCTCTGTATTCATAATCCTTTTGTCTCAATATCTCGATTAGTCATAAGGCAAGATTAGTGTCATCCTTATAAAGCCTAATCTTGTTCATCGGACTCTGATTCGATACTGACAATCCAAACGACTCGGGACAGTCCGTTTGAGCATGGCCATGCATTTTCCAGTATTCAAATCTCCGATTGGCCTAGAGATATTCACTCCATTTATATTGGAGGGACAAATTCCGTCTTGTTCCATCACTGTATACTACTCATTTCATAATGTACCCAAACAAGGTCCTTATAACTATCGCAGAACGACAGCGTTAGACAATGATCAAAGTGCATTAGTCCATGTGCAGTCACATGCATGCGAACTCAGGTCTAAGGACTATACTCTATAGTCGTAGTAAGAATCTCTTATGACACAGATATAAATATCCTGAAGAGTTCTTATAAGCGGGTCTTGTCCGGTCGTATGTTCCCCAACATACACCTATGTACTGACTTTGATGCCGCGCATCTATGACACACTGAGACTTTGTCATAAGTCACGTACCAATCCAGTCTCACACGGTTGTTGGTGTTCCAATTTCAACAACCTTCGACTAGGGACATAATGATATAAGTCATTTATCAAATATAGGGTCTCATGATCAAGCTAAATGACTTTGATAACTCAAGATCAAGTCATTTACTTCGATGACCTATAAAATGGTTTATATCACTTTGGAACGATTATTTCATCACAGTTAAAATAATCTTGAAATAATAATTTCATTAAACATCTTAAATGTTATTTCAAGAACATATCCAATAACTAAATAAAGCCCTTTAATAACTCCCACTGAAATTAAGACTACATCTTAATTTCACTTATCCTACAGCAACAGTCCGCGACTCGTGCTTAGGCCTAAGGAGTGGCTTCGTTAATAGATTAGCAACGTTCTCATTCGTTGAAACTTGCTGATCTACTTAACATCTCTGTCATTTATCTCACGGAATAGGTTATACCTATCCTCAAGGTGTTTGGACCTCTGATGTGCAGCTAGTCTCATCTATGCTGGAAATCACATCAAGTTCAGTGACGAACTCTTCTTTCCAAACAACCTCTTTCGCCACTTCCCAAGCTGCGAAATGTTCAGCTTAAGTCATGGAGTCAGCAACAGTGCCTTGCACCGCCAGATAGACACAAGATATAACCGGACTGTGATCGGAAATCATCTTTGTCTATTGGAAACTTGCCTTTCAGACTCTACCGACTTGTAGCACCTCACTTTCTCCGTAACTCAAGAATTTATCCTTAGTATTCCTCAAATACTTTAGGACATTCTTTACGGCAATCCAGTGATTCTTTGCTGGATTTGACTGGTCTTTACTTGTCTTGCTTAACATTAAAGCAACATCAAACAAGTACGTTTCATGGCATACATGATAGATCCAATTGCCGACGCATATGGAATCTTATCCATGCATTTAAGCTCAGCAGTTATCGTAGGACACTGTGTCTTGCTTAACGTAATGCCATGTGACATTTGCATAAAACCCTTCTTGGAATGCTGAAAACCTGTAGGACTTTGTCGGGATAAGAATCCTGACTTTGTCTTACCAGCTCTTTCGGATCTCTATCTTTAGATCCAAAATCCAAGAACATACGTGGCTTTACTCATGTCAATCATTAGAATCAACTCCCAAGCCAGTCCTTTACAGACTGCAGCATTGGGACGTCATTTCCGAGAATCAGTATGTCATCGACATACAATATGAGAAATGCAATATCGCTCCCACTAATCTATTAGTAAACGCACAGTTCCAATTCGTTCCTGTTCAAGTCAAAACCTTGACTAATTCAACAGAACGAAGATTCCAACTCCGATATGTTTGCTTCCATCCATGAATGGATCGATGAAGCTAACTTACATAAAATGTAATTCTTCGGAGAGTCCGGGCTCACTATCGCTTCTTTGAATTTCGCAGATTCGTCGCTTTCAATGATCATCATATCATGCGAACTTTCAATGATTATCAGGTTCAACTAATGACGAGAAATCACTCTCGGATTAGTAACTGATTCATTCATATCTGCGAACTTCAGGCTCCAGAGGTGCAGATTTCAATGATTATCAGGTTCAACTAATGACGAGAAATCACTCTCGGATTAGTAACTGATTCATTCATATCTGCGAACTTCAGGCTCCAGAGGTGCAGATTTCAATGATTATCAGGTTCAACTAATGACGAGAAATCACTCTCGGATTAGTAACTGATTCATTCATATCTGCGAACTTCAGGCTCCAGAGGTGCAGATTTCAATGATTATCAGGTTCAACTAATGACGAGAAATCACTCTCGGATTAGTAACTGATTCATTCATATCTGCGAACTCCATAATCCACAGGTGTAGATTCTACAGAAATCTGTAAATCCTTCCGCTGCTCTCCCTCAACAGGTTAAGCAGCCTCCTGTATTTCTCGAATTTCTTCGAGTTATACTTTTACTCCCACTGTTCTTCTTGGAAATTAACTTCCCTTCTTAGAAAACAGAATGGACGTAAAAGTAACAAGCCTTGGTTTCCCTAGGACAACCAGCGAAGTAGCACAACTACAAATACTCAGTAAAGACGAATTTGGATCGATTCCAATCCACATTTACGTGGTGTCTTTCAACTGATATTGGTGGAACTATTTCAGCGTAAACTTAGATAATTTAGAGCGTTATTCTTAAATAATATCATGGAAGATTCGTGTGACTCATCTTTAATCATTTCTAATAAGATCTGATTCTTTCTCAGAGAAAAACCTTCAGGTTTTCAGGAGAAATGAGCTGTGAAACGATTTCACACTCATTCAGATGATCACACAATCAATGACTTAAGTATTCTCACTCGTGATTTAATCCAGAGTCTTAATACTTTTGTCATTCAGATCCTATACTTCATTCTGGAACTCTTTCGACCATGTCAAAGAATTCCGACTTGTGTCTCATCTAATGAACACAGTCACACTCACTGAAGTAATCAGTAGAGACAATGAAGTACAGGAGATTTTCTCTGGCATTACTGCTCATTGGGCCACATACATGAGTATGTTCCAGGTCCAATAAGCCTTTGGGCCTTTCTCTAGCTCGGCTAAGATAGGCCCTTTACCTTTTGGTCTAGTAAACAGAATTCAAGTCTCATAAGATATTTTATCAAATGAGCCCAACAGTCCATGACTATGGGATTTCTGAATCCGACTTACTCTATGTGACCAAGACTTTATGCCAAGAAAAATCAGGTTTAATTCATCAGATTTAAACCAATTCGGTATTTATGTTACATTTAGGCACACTTTGGTTTAAGATATAAAACCCATTCCATGAATAGGGTGCTACAATTAATATTTCATTAAGATCAAAAGAACAAAACTTGTCTTTTATCAAAATGAAAAACATTCAAATTCTTACAAGAAAATGAAAGACAACTCTGCTTAAAGCAGGTACATTGTAGCAATTACTTAATACAAAACCAAGCCTCAAAGGGATCTATAAGTGAAAAACCCTACGGCTGAGGCAGCATCCCAAGCTCCTTCCAGACATGTAGTTTCACTTGCCCTTCCTTCAAAGTTCTACTGTTGCTTAGGCTCTGCATATTATCACAAATATCAGTGCCACAACCAGTATCCAATACCTTTAAGGTAGAACTTGAAGTAATAACATGAATACCTGAGGAAGTAGTCTCATACATCAACTTCAACTCCTCATCATCTTCCATGAATTTAATGCAATTTCTCTTCCAATGCCCTGTCTCCTTACAGTAGCAGCACTTACCAACGTAAGAGGTATCTGACTCGGGCTCAGAAGACACACGCTTGCCATGATTCAAAATCTGGACAACTTTGTCTTCACCCTTGTCAGCATTAGGTTTAGTAAACCTACCCTTCTCATTCATGAGATTGTACAGGGTACTCTTCACGTTTGGCTCAACTGTCTTGAGCATATCATGCAGTTCAGTCAGCGTCTTCGTTAAGCCTTTCTTGATATAGTTCCTTCTGAACTTATCATAGCTTGACGGCAGTGACTGCAGAATGATCTCAGTTGCCAATTCTTGGCTAACTGGATAATCCAGTTTCCTCAGGTTATCAATGTAACCCATCATTTTACTGACATGAGGACTCACTGGATGATCATTTGGTAGCTTGCAGCTAGTGAGAGACTTAACCAACTGGTATCTCTCCACTCTTACCTGCTCCTGAAATTTCAATTTCAGGCTGCTGATCATCTCTATTGGCGACTCCATGTTCTCATATTGCTTCCGCAAATCTGAGTCCATGGTAGCCAACATCAGACCACGCACATCTACCGCATCATTATAATGCTTATTCCAAGCATCATATACTGCATGGGAGGCATTGGACCCGATCCTCACGGGGAGAGCTCTCTCAAGAACATAGTCCTTTCTCTCCTGTCTGAGGACTAGCCTCAGGTTCCGCGACCAAGTCAAGAAATTTGATCCGTTCAGCTTGTCCATCTTAAGGACAGACCGGATCGAGAAAGTGTTTTGATTGTTTGTGCTAGTCATAACTGAAAATTAAGATAAAAGGATTTTAGTTAATATGTTCAATATGATTAATCTCGTATTAAATTTAATATGATTAATCACGCATTATATTCAATAACATAAGTTACCCTCAATAGAATATAATGATTCCAAGATCCACATATAACTAAGATCAAAGTGGGCCACTGGCCGTCACCCAACCTTAGCTTATATCGGTAAGCCCTATGTCGGCTAATTATATCCGTGATATAACTCTTGGTTGTGAATCTGGGCCCGAGGCCCAATCCACTCTGATGTCTCAAGGCCCGGGACTCCCGATGGCCTAGTCAAGAAAACCAGACTATACAGTCATGTAATCATTAATGTCTGGGACTCCCAATGACATTTATGAATCACAAACCGTCTTATCCACGCAAAAGTAGACACCCTCACACTGTAAGGCCATGAATACAATTGAATGGGCTTCGACAGCTGACATAGACTGGACAAGACATCCAACGCTTGATATTATTTGAGGTTCGTAGGTTTATTAAAATTTCATTCCCAAAATAGAAGATTACTATTTCGGGAAACTTTCTATTTTTGGAAACCTACTATTTTAGGAAACTTTCTAAAATTGGAAACTTTCTAAAACCGGAAACTTTCTAACTTTAGAAATTTCTTTAAAATCCAAAACCCGCAAATCTAGAAACTTCTATTTTAAGAAACTTTCTAATTTCAAAATTTCGGAAACTTTAATTTAAAATCGACTTTATAATTTTATAAAATAAATTTTAAATTAATCTGAAGAAAGACTCAAATAATTGGCCCAATTGTTTTAACTTCTTGGCCCGAGGCCCAAGAATTTGTCCATGTCCAAGACATGACCCAATTGTCCAATTAAATGACATAACCGGTCTGGTTCATTAAAATTGGTCTAACCAAATTTTAATTACTACGATGACCACAATTGTCAACCGGTTATTTACTAAACCGGATTTTCTCAATTTATTTGGTCCAACCAAATCAAATTAGAAAATCCTGGTTTAGGCACAAAATCCAATATTTCGACTTTGGATTTCTTATCCCGGTTTAACCAGACTTTAATAAAATTATTAAATCTGTTTATTAAACCGTGACGATTGATTTTAATCAAATTTTAAACCGAGCCTTAAACCCAACCGTATCGATCGATGAACCAACCGCATCGATCGATTCATCAACCGCATCGATCGATTCATCAATCGCATCGGTCGATGCTCTCAGCATCGATCGATGCGTTCACGCGTTGAGCAGGCTTGGCCGAGATATGCGAAATCCATGCGATCGTTCGATCGATCCATGCGATTGCAGTCGATCTCTCGCGGTTGTATCGACCGATCCATGCGATCGTATCGATCGATCCATGCGATCACAGCCGATACTTCTTTATGAAAATCGCATTCCAAATCAATATAGCTTGGATTTGCGATTTCAAGTGTGTTTAGGTTTCAATTCCTTGTTGCTTAAGTGATTTCTCTTATCAGTAGTTGATTCAAAACACTTCTTAAACAAGAAAACAATCCTAAACTTGAATCTAAACAAGAAAAACCAGAACCAATAGCTCTGATACCACTGAAGGAATGTTTAGATGAATCCTGATTCAATTCTCTGATTCAGATTATCCTAAACATGCGGATCTAGGTTCTCTTGATTAGAAACAATTGTTGATCTCACCTTATACCTGTTTATGCAGCGGAAAGGGATGGTATGGTCAGAGATCAGAGAGCCACCAAGGGATGGATCCTCCAAAGGTTCACACACGCACGCAAAGGAATCTGGCTGCTAGACCACGAGGAGGGAGGCGACAGAAGAGAGAGAGTTGGCGGCTGGCTAGGGTTAATTGCCTGAACTCGTCTCAAGTTTTATTTATAAAACTTGTTCAGTTTCGTTTGGGCCTTTGACCCAAATACCAAATAACTCGACGGCGTTCTCGCACTGTGTCGATCGACACGCCTTGTGCATCGATCGACACACAGTGGCTAAACCCATTTATTCTCTCTAAGTACAGTAAATGCCTAGCACTTTTACCGTACTTCTGCTAAGCCATTCCTACACATTTTCATGTTAGCTTAGGCGTGTGACCCATATGGGATCATATAATAAAGGCAATAAGTCCAAGACTTATAGATCATGAGCGGACTCTAGCAAGCCATCATGACCCCCAGTATTATATGACTTATGTCTGATCATTGACATACTCTTACTTTCTAGAGACAGTACCGAGATTACTGGACACAATTCCAACACTACACACCTCATTGATCATCATTACACTCTCCTCGTTAGACCACTTCCCAGCAATCATATCCTTGAGACATCTTCTCATCACAGGAGAGGTTTCCATGGAATCAATCAAAGGCACTTCAACTTTCACCTTTTTGATGAACTCTTTACATTTGGCATACTGCCTATCGTTTTTAGCCTTTCTGGGATTCTTGGGATAAGGTACCTTAGGCTTGTAAACCCTCTCGGTCGACTGTTTCGGTTTCTCTGGTTTTGAGCTCTCTGCAGTCGCCTTGCATCGACCGTCACTGGCATTGTGTCGATCGTTGCTGGGTGACTTTGTGACGACGGTCTCTTCGTTATCGGCTTGCATCGACCGTTGCTTGGTTGCGTCGATCGATGCATTGCGAATGTCACGGATCCCATCTTCCAATTCCTCAATTTCCACGAGCTCTTCAACACTTAACTGCCTTTTCTGGCCAGGTAACAGCTCCTTACCACTTCTCAACATCACTGCACTGCATTGGTACTTGGGATTAGCATCAGTTTGTCCTGGGAGATATCCATCTTCCCTCTGAGCATATCCAGCAGTTCTTGCAACCTTAGCATCAAGCTCCTTCATATGTGCGCTCAGGTATTCAATTTTTCCATTCAGCTCCCCATAGACTGTATCTATCTTCTTGTCGAAGTCTGCAACACTCTTAATCTGACCCTCCAGCAGCTGTTCCATCATTGTCTCCATCTTACTCTCATGAGCAGTGGCTGCAGGAGGAGTCTGATAAGATGAAGATCCATAGGTTCTCTGAGTACCTTGTCCAAAAGGCTTCTGAAAACTACTTGTCTGTCCAAAACCAGCTGAGTTCTGATTGCCTGTGAAGGCACTCTTCTGTCCTCCATTGAAGAATATGTTTCCCTGCTGATTACCAAATCTGTTACCTTGGAAACCAGATCCTCCAATGTAATTCACATCTTCTTCCTGAGTGTCCTCCTCAGTCTGAATTACCTCTACATCTTGTGCAAAGTGGACAGCCTTCTTACCAGCCAGGAGATTGCAAATTGTGTCCAGCTTAGATCTAAATTCAGCCATCTCTGAATTCTCTACACTTCCACCAGATTTCTTCCTCCTATCATCCATAGTCTTGCAACTGTTGCTGCTTACTAAGTTCTCAATCAACTGCTTAGCTTGTGCAGGAGTCCTGGTGTTGAAGTTTGCATTACTGGAGTTATCCAGCGCAGACTGATATGGCAGATATATGCCTCTGAAGAAAATACCTAGCAATGTGACCTCAGTGAATCCATGGTGTGGGCAGTCACGCTGGTACTTCCTAAATCTCATCCAAGCAGTCTTAAGTGGCTCGGTAGGACCTTGGGTAAATGTCAGAATGTCCTGTCTGGACTGATCGGAACGCGCATCATCATAGAAGTGACGCAGAAACTCACTCTTCAGGGCTGCCCAAGTAGTATACTGACCAGGTGCCAGTTGCTTCAGCCATGCAACAGCGTCTCCAGCGAGACTGTATGGAAAGAGCTTGAGGAACAGATAATCCTGGCAGACTCCATCATACTTCATGCCATTGATTAGGTCCTCAAATGTATCAATGTGATCCATAGGCTGCTCCGTAGGATGGCCATGGAAGGCATTCTGTCTCATCAGCGAGTAGTAGATGGTCTTGATCTCAAAATCATCCCTCTCAAAACCAGGAAGTACTAGAGCTGACCGGTTTGCATGAAACTCATCCGGTCTGTTGTAGTCAGCTAAAGTCCTCTCATGGACAACCAACTGTCTACCTTGGTTCTGCCCTTGCGCCTGCGGCTGTGGTTGTGGTTCAGGTTCCTCAACCTCGGGGATCACACGTCCCTCAGCATCAATCCTCTGCCCAGCAGCATTGTAAGGATTGTTTTGTTGATCCCTCAGGGTACCTTGAGCATCAGGCATAATGATTAGCTTATGTACCACCATCCTTGCTCTTCTCTCTCTTCTGTTAGTCCTCTCTAGACGTCCAAGTTCTTCAAGTCCGAGATTAACTAAGTTCAGGTTCTGATTACTTCGAGTTTCACGCGTCTGCATAAACTGTCTGTAATCGTCAAGCAACGATCGATGCTATCAGTGCAACGATCGATACAATCTCAGAATCGCCTAGTGACGATCGACACAAAGGTGCAACGATCGACGCAAAGCGAAATCGGTACCTGCGACAGAGAGAGAACAGAGATAAATCAGTAAAATAAAATAAAAACAAAATAAAAACGAAACAAAAAATAAAAAATCCTAGTAAAAACCCTAAGTTCGATCCTATCGAAGACTCTAAGAGTCCCCGGCAACGGCGCCAAAAACTTGATATGGTCTAAGTTTTAATCCTATTCTACTGCAAGTGCACAGTTAAGTGATTGTAGTATATAGGGTATCGAATCCACAGAGACTCTGGTCTCGATAGAATAAGAACTGTAGAGATTAATACTAAGAAGAAAGCATATATGAAGTGAATTAAAAGTGAAGCAAGAAAACAAATCATTAGCAAGATTGGTTGTGAAAGCAGTTAACTAAAAGCGCTAAGTCTAGGGAATTCTCAGGAAATCAGACAAGCATACAAGTTAATCAGTCAGGATCTAATTAAACACAGTTCTAGAACTCAAATCACAGAATTATAATTAACCAAATCTCTTTGCGAAAATCCTCTAAGTCTAAGTGCAGTAATCCAAATCTCTTTGCAATTACTAACAGATTGAACCAGCATTAATTTCAAGTTCGATATGTTCACAATTAAACTAAGCCAAATCTCTTTGCGAATAATTTAATTGCTCAACCTAAATAGTTCAGATTCTAAACCACACTCTCGTGTCGTATTTAGCAACCTAAGATCTAGACTCTAATTGATCAGGTTAGAACTAGCATTAAACTCAATTTAGATCGAAGAACATTCTATTCATGTGAATCCTTAACTGAATTAAACAAGTCTAGCAAGTCATGAAATCCTTAATGAGAAACCCTAAACCTAACTATGAATCTACTCAGACATGATTAATGAAACAGAAATCATAGAAATAATAGATTGCATATAAGAAATTAAATAGATAAAGGGGTTCGAAATCTTCTCCAAAATAGATGAAGTACAGGATTAGATCAGCCCCAAAAGCTCTAAAAATCTCTTAGCTCTAAGTATGAAAGCATATCTAAAATAATCACCAAAATCCTAAATATATAGGCATAATCTCGGTTGGGGCTTCTTCGTAAATACTGGAAACTTCTGGGCCAAAGTGCAAAGTCTTGATAACTTCATTAAACCGCCGCGTTCGGCCCATCTCGCTAGTGTGTCGATCGACACCAAAGTTGTGTCGATCGATGCATGATCATTAAATCGGACAGTGAGTTTAAACTCTCGGCCAAAACACTCCAAAAGTCCCAAAATGCTCCAATATCTCCAATTCCGCTCCAAACCTGATTAAACCTGTAAAAGACTCTAAAAGAACACAAAAGACACTAAAAACACAACTATATCATGGCATAAAACCGGTAAAAACCATGATATATCAATGAGGAGCAAGATGGTGTTCGCATTGCTCTCCTCTTACGGCGCTTCACCTCGTGGCTATAGTGGTGGTGCAGCTCGTAGTAGGCTTCCTCAGCTGATCCCAGGAGCATACCATGGAGCATACCCAACTCGTGTCCCGCCATGGCACTTGAAAACTGGCGAAAGGGGCATATCGGCTTGCTTCACCAATACGCTGGCCGATATCGTCCCTCGGATTTATCCTGCTGAAACCTGTATCGGCTTGAGTGAGCCGATATGCTCCCCGATATGATTCTTCGGATTGGTTCTGGGAAATCTGTATCGGTCTGGCCAACCGATACGGACACCGATACGCTCCCTCGGATTTTTCTCGGCCATTTCCCGAAAGTCCATATCGGTTGAGAAAACCGATACGCACACCGATACTGGCTCCCTGTTTCTTTTTCCTTCATTCCCTTGGCCTTTACTTAACACCAATGAGTCCACAACCTTACCTAATGACCAGAACCTGATAAAACTCAAAGCAAAACATCAAAAATAACAAGCAAAACATCATATGTACAAGGATAAACATGGGAATGTCTCCCAAGTGCGCTTTTGTTTAAAGTCGTTAAGCTCGACTTTTGCAAACCGAGATTTAGGCGGTTGAAGAGCGTGGCCTGCCCTCGAGAGTGATGGCTAGAACCTGAGAAGTCAGCTCACTGAGATTGACTGAATCACCTTGGAACATTGGACTGATCGAAGCCTTTACACTTGCAAAAGGTCTAGCCTTCCCCTTAGACTTGACCTTGTACTCAATGCAGTTACCCTTTAGACTCAATGGATGCAAGCTGATACAATTGAGAGATGAGGGAGTTTCAACAGCCATTAGAGTTTTCAGCTTGTCCTTATGTCTTTTCTCAGCTCTTTTGACTCCATCTAATCCATTGGGTAGAGCATTTCCATTATGCTCATCAAACAATTATTGTAGACTCTCACTATCCATTATCTCCTTTTCATACTCTTGAACCTTTGGGTGATTGTTGACAACCTTATCCTTTCCAGCCTTTACAACCTTTGGAGACATCTTTGTCACCATATCCACAACCTTCTCTTTTGGAGCTTTTTCCTCATCGATGCTCAGATTTTTCAAAGATATGGACCCAACATACTCAGTTTTTATGGTCATAAGAGGAGTTACAATAGCTCTATCCACCCCCTCCTTTTGATCACGTCCCATGTGCTCACTCAATGATCCATAAGTAGTGGGTTTAGGCCAAACTTCCTTGCCAACATTTTCAAACAGCCTTGCTTCCTCTAGCACATCATCCTCATTTGGTGATAGGATGACACCACAAGTGTGGAGAGTTTTGCTCCTCAAAGGATAATAGACCTTGTTGTCAACATTATTCAGCACAGCCCGTTTCATTTTGAAGTCCATACAAGCTCCAGTGGTGTTTAGGAAAGAGGTACCAAGTAAGAGAGGTAGTTGGGTACTCTTCTTAATCTTCATGACAATAAAGTCAGTTGGGATAGTTCACTCACCAATTTTCAGTGGATAGTTCTTGATTATTCCCATTGGAGTTTTTGAGTAAGAGTCTCTAAATGTAATAGAAGATGGGTACCTTTCCATGCTGTTAATCCCAAGAGTTTCCACCATGTCAATAAATATCACACTCACAGTAGAGCCGGAGTCACACAATGCATCCTTAATCTCCAAGTGTCCCAAGGTACAACTGATTGTAAATTTACCCGGATTGCCAAGCTTGGGAAGCACCCTTGGTGTGGTTTGGACGGGAGGTACAATATCTTCAGCATAAATTTCAGTGGCACTCATCTCCTTAGCTGGTGCAACATAAAGAGGCTTACCTACGGTGGCCTTCATCTCCTTGAGAGGAACCGGTGCTACATGCGGAATTGCATAACCATATAGAAGTGCTTCTATCTCATCAACCTCTCGCTCATGGTCTGGTTTCTCATGATCAACAGTAGAGAAGATTGCATTGCAATACTCTTTCGGGTTCCTCTACGGATTTCCGGGCAAAGTACCGGTAGGTCTAGAAGTGGAAGCGTGCGTGTTTTCAACATTGATTAACCGAGAAGTCAAATGCTGCAGCTCAGTCTTTAAGTTCTTCACTTCCAATGCCCCACTATCTTGCCCTTGGATGAGTTGTTGCATCATGCCCTTTAACTCATTATCCAAACCCGAAGAAGAAGAGGCTTGTGGCTGTTGTTGTCCAAAACCGGGTGGAGGGTACTGTGGCTTAGGAACATAGTTTTGATGTCCCTGAAATTGAGGTTGAGTACCATACCCTTGTTGGTTAGTGTAGGGGACAAAAATCTTTTGTTGAGGAGCTTGAGAAAAGCCTTGTTGTTGAGCTTTCCCTTGAGCTGGAGGGTAAACTTGATCTTGAGGGTTTGCTACATTGGTGTTTCGATAGGAAAAATTTGGGTGATTCCTATAGTTGGGATTGAAACCTTTTTTGAAACCACTTTGCCCCGCAATGAAGTTCATCTCCTCTTGTGTCATCTCTTCTTCCACACTATAGAGGTAAGGCTGGCTCTCATCTTGGTTTCCTACAAAGTTGACTTGCTTTGTGTTGGAGCTGATCATCTTGTCTATCTTCTCATTTAAGGACTTGATTTCCTTCTCGTACTTCTCATCCGTAGAGGATGATCCTCTATTAGTCCGCTCGTAATCCTCATTGTAGTTACCATCGCTTGTTGCAAGGTTTTCAATTAACTCCATAACCTCATCAACTCCCTTACCGAGGAAGTGTCCATTGCTAGAAGAATCAAGCATCGCCCTCATTTTAGGAAGCACTCCTCTGTAGAGGTAACTTATAAGTGTTTCCTTAGTGAAACCGTGGTGGGGACACTGATTAGTAAGCCTATTGAACCTCTCCCAAGCTTCAGCAAAACTCTCATTGTTGTGTTGCACAAAGCCGGATAGCTCATTGCGAAAGCGGACAGTCCTAGTAGCTGAGAAGAACTTCTTCAAGAAAGCTTTCTTAAGCTCTCCCCAAGTGGTAAAGGTTCCCGGAGGGATATTGCTTTCCCATTCCTTAGCTCTATCCGCCAAAGAGAAGAAGAAGAGACGCATCTTCAAACCATCGTCAGTCACACCATTAAGCCTTGTGGTAGCACAAATCTTGTCAAATGTATCCAAGTGCTGCAAAGGGTCCTCAGATGCAAGCCCGTGAAACTGATTATTTTGCACCATGTTGATCAAGATAGCCCGGATCTCGAAGTTGTTGTTGTTTACCGGTGGTGGAATGATCCCTTGCCGGTTTGCGTTTGTATCTGGTGCATCTCCATCACCAATGGCTCTAGCTGGCCTCTGTAGATGAACCGGAATCCTATTACCCTGTCCATCATTGCCCTGATGATTTTGTTGCTCTTCGTGGCCATGTTGGCCCTACTGTTGATTCGTAGGATCCATAACCGTCTGCTCAACACCCACAAAGTCTTGTTGAACCTCTTCAACTGGTTCCAACCCAAGTCTCTCTAAGTGAACAGCCCTCTCTTGTGCGCGTCGTTCCTTTGCTAATCTCCTCTCGTGTGCCTTGATGTCCTCAACTCGTGCAACTAAGTTTGATGTTCCACGGCTGCGTAAGTTCATACACCTAACATCAAAGAGAGAGGAAGAAGCAAAGTTAGTAATAAATATTTGAACTAAATAGGATTAGAAATCGAATTGATCTATCCAACTTCCCAAAATGGCAACGGCGCCAAATTGATAACAAGGATTTTACAATCCTTTGAGGTACCAATTCGTCAAGCTTATCGTGTAGCTTTGAGGTATCGAACCTTTTTGGGACAGATAGAGCCAATAAGAATACACCAAACCTCTAGAGTCAAATCACTTAATCAAATTTGGTTCTAACAATCCTAATGAAGACAATTCAAATAGATGCAAATAAAAAGCAAGTAAACAAGGTGAATTCTTAACAATCAATTATAAAGATAAGGTCTAAGGGTTAAGGTCAACGGATTGGTGACTCGGAATGATCAAGGACGCTAATTCAAACTTCAAAGAAGCTAACCTCCTAGCAAGGAACACAACAAGTTGATTAGTCTAATCTATTAGTACTAATCTCGTTCCCTAATCCTAATCCAAGAACAAATTATCATTCGTGAATTAAAATCAAGCAAGCATTCAAACAAGTTCCATATAGCCAACAATCAGTCTAAACATCCATTTTCATGAGCTAGAATGTGAAAGTCCTATCAAAGCTAAAACAGGCATTTCATCGAACACATGGTGAGCAAGAAATCCTAGACATCCTAATCAATGTGATCAAGGCTAATCAGGCACTAAGCACACTTTGATAAAAGAGATTTAAAGCAAACAAACATTAGACATCTATTAATCATCCCTAATCAACCTAATCCTATCTAACCCATAAACCCTATGAGAAACTACTCACTAATCATCATATGATTAACAAAACTCATAGAGATAGTGTTAATCATTGAAGATTAGAGATAAAGAGAAAGATTTAGAGAAGAAATCACAAAAGAAGTACTTGGATTAACCCAAAAATTAAAATTGTTCTTACAAAAGGGTGTTTGAAACAAAAACAGCTTACGAAACAATAAAAAAATAGGTTTTTGGCTTAAATAGTGAGTATAGGGCGAACCGGGTCAATCCGGAACAAACCGGGTGTTGACCCGGTCAAATTGGATCTTGGTGAGAATTCTGGGAAACGTATCGGCCAGCCGAACCGATCTGCTGGCCGATACTGGGTCTCGGTTTTTCCTGTCAACTGAGCATATCGGTCTGACCAACCGATATGATGGCCGATATGCTTCCATTGCTTTTAATCCGAGAGTATGTATCGGCCACCCCAACTGATATGGTGGCCGATATGTCTTCATGTTGGGTCTTTCTTAGTCCTTTGAGCTCCAAACTCCACTTCCAAGCTCACCAATACTCCTTGCACTTCCAACCACCTACAAAGACACACGAAACACTCCAAATACAAGCCTAGAATGCCTAAACCTAGCTCTAGATGATCCTATACTCTAAACATACCAATGGGCAAAGAAATGAAGCTAAAGAAAACTAAAAAGAAGCAAGATATGATCTAAACAAGAACCTAAATGCATGAAAATACAAGTATATCAATGGACTTAATGAGAAATACAATAACATCATCAATGTTATCAAGCATAAGGAGCCCTTCCCGAGTTTCAAATTAGCTAAATCGATGCTCCAATGGGAGGATACCCGGCTCAACAAGCATCCGTCGACAGAAACAACAAGCTATACTGACAACTCTTTATCCAAAACTGCTCTCACAGCACCTGCTCCTTCAACAACTCTTCTTGCTTTAACTCCATCTTTATGGCATAAGAGACTTGGGAATTTGAACTCGTCTTCTCTTGCTTCTGTTTTTTCTTTAAATCCTGATTTATGTAATAAACGCAAGGACTCTTTCTCTTGTGAGCCTTGTCATGTTGGAAAAGCAATAAAAATTCCTTTTCATTCATCTCTGTCTCATGTTACACAAGCTTTTAACATTATTCATTCTGACTTGTGAACTTCTCCAATTGAAAACATGAGCGGTTTGCATTACTATGTCCTCTTTCTAGATCAGCTTACTCACTTTCTATGGGTTTATCCGATCAGACGAAAGAGTGAAGTCTACTCAAAATTCCTTCATTTTTTCAGCTTATGTCAAAAACCAATTCAATACCACCATCAAAAACTTTCAATTGGATAATGGTGGAGAATTCAATAATGAGCAGTTCCATTCACATTTCGCTCAAAATGGGATCAATATCTGATTCTCCTGTCCTCACACATCTCTACAAAATGGGAGATCGGAGAGGATGATTAGGACTATCAACAACACAGTTAGAACATTATTGTTTCAAGCTCGGCTTGTGCCTTGCTATTGGGTCGAGGCTCTTCATCTAGCTGCCCATATACTCAATATTGTGCCTTCAAAAGACATTCAAAACCAAATTTCATACACACTTATGTTCCAGAAAGAGCGAAAATATGATCATCTTAGAGTGTTCGGGTGCTTATGTTTCCCAAATCTTAATCATTCAAACCCGAACAAACTCTCTCCAAGGTCTACTCCATGTATCTTTCTTGGTTATTCTTCACAACATCGTGGTTATAGATGTATGGATATCAAAACCAAGAGAATCATTATATCTCACCATGTTTGGTTTGAGGAGGATATATTCCCAGCTGCATGAACGCCATCACCTAAAGAGCTTTATCATTTTCTCGATGAGTCTGATGAACCATCCCAAAAATTCAAATCAATTCTGCAGGCTCCATTTCAACCAAATGTTCAGCTTGGTCAGCCGAGAACTCGGACCCATGTAGCTTGTACTCGGTCTGATCGTGTAAAGACAAGATCTACTCGCAGTGATCCTCTGTTTCGTGCTCCTACTGCGATTCAAACCCGCTCAAAATCAGGCATGTCAAAGCTGAAACAAATGCTTTCTCTAATAACCACATCCAAATCACCATTACCCAAAAGTCATAATCATGCCTTAACCGATCCAAACTGGAATCCTGCAATGAAAGATGAACATGGTGCATTGATTAAGACAAAGACGTGGGACTTGGTACCGCGTCCGAAGAATACTAACATTGTTTGTTCCATGTGGCTCTTTAGATATAAACATGATGCAGATGGAGTGCTTTCGCGTCACAAAGCCCAGGTGTGAAACATGCAGGGTCATCTTGAAGAAACTGTATTTATGCACCAGCCTCCGAGGTTTGTTGATCAGCAATATCCAAAACATGTTTGTAAGCTCAACAAAGCGATTTACGACTTGAAGCATGCTCCACGGGCTTGAAATTCAAGGTTCTCAAGCTACTTGAAAGAGATGGGTTTCATATGTAGCAAAGCTGACTCGTCCCTATTTGTTTTCAAGAAGGCAATGACTGCGCTTACATTCTGCTTTATGTAGACGACATCCTGTTGACTGCCTCCTCCGATGTCATCCTGCAAAGAATTATCGAGAAGCTCAAAACAGAGTTTCCCATGACTGACTTAGGTTCGCAGAAGCACTTTCTGGGAATCAAGGCTGAGGTTAAGTGCAATGGTCTCTTCTTGAGTCAATCTGCATATACTGAAGATATAACCGCACAAGCTGGAATGGTTGACTGCAAGCCGCTATCCAATCCAATAGACTTGAAATCCAAATTGTCGATTGATGAAGGCGAGCCAATTGAGAATCCTAATTTCTCCAGAAGTATCGTAGGGGCTCTCCAATATATGACGTTCACAAGGCCCCGACATTTCGAATGCAGTGCACTAGGTATGCATGTATATGCACATGCCTCGTCAACCGCACTTACAGGCCTGATAGGTCATGAATTAATCCCTATACTAACTGCAAGTGCACAGTGATGTAGTTGTAGTACTTAGGGTATCGAATCCACAGGGACTCCGGTCAACGATAGATTATAGAACAGTCAAGATTAAACTAGGAGAAAGCAAATTGTAATGAGAAACTAAAGCGAAGCAGAAAAGTAAATCAGGCGAGTTTGTGAGCAAGAAAGCGAAGGCGTTAAGTCTAGGGAATTCTCAGAAAATCAGGAACACAAGCAATCAATCAATCGGGATCTAATTAAGAATTGTTCTAGAACTCAAACACATATATAGAATTAACTAACTGTCGTTGCGAAAATTCTCTAAGTCTAAGTGCAGCAATCCAAATTCCTTTGCAATTACTAACAGATTAAACCAGCTTTAATTCCAAGTTCGATATGTTCACAATCTAATTAAACCAAATTCCTTTGCGAGTAATTAAATTGCTCATCTAGGTTCTTTCTAGCTAATTAACCAACTGTCGTTGCATCAATCAACCTAACATCAAAAATCTGGATAGCTACTTCAGATTTAGCATTAAGAACAATCCTAGACGAAGAACTAGCATATATGAATCCCTACAGATTGATTAACCTATAACTCCATGAAATCTCTAATGAGAATCCCTAAACCTAACAGGTAATCTACTCAGACATGTTCATCGAAACAGAAGACATCATGAATAGAAAACCAAATATCATAAAACAAAGTAAAGATCTGGGGTTCAAAATCCTCTCTCTTTCGAGAACAGGATCAGCCCCTCAAACTCTCTCTGAAAATAAAATAAAACTTAAGTAAAGTGTGGCCTAAACAATGGCTTAATAACTCTTATATAATGGTCTAAAGTCGGCTGGGGCTTCTTTGTAACTATGAAGAACTTCTGGGCAAAGTTGCAATATCCAAACTCTTCTCATTAAATCGTCGAGAATGTCTGCGTCGACCTTGCATCGATCGATGCCACAAGTGTGTCGATCGATGCAGGTCTGTGAATTCGACAGTGAAGTCCATCTCTCGGGTTAAATCTCCAAAATGCTCCAGAATGCTCAAATAACTCCAATTCTGCTCCAAACGTGTCTAGACCTATAAACATACTAAAAAGACTCCAAAACATAACATAAGACTCGATAAATAAGATATATACCATGGTTAAAAGCCCTAAAATCCATGGTATATAAACTCCCCCACACTTAGCCTTTGCTTGTCCTCAAGCAAAACAAAGAACTAGACATGGTGAAGAGGTTTGAAAACTTTCAGAAACTCTTTTTATCTTAGAAGCAACAGCACTCAGATTCCCCTTAGTAATCCACTGAAAGATTTCACCTGCAGACATCAAGACCAACATATACTTCCCCCACACTTAGCAACTGTCCTAGGTAAACTCCACAATCACATTCATGCATTCAAATTCACCCTACTGACTTCTGCTAGTATTTAAGTGCGGTCTCACCTAAGGATTATCGATCAAAGGGCACATGGATTCTTACCTTGTCAGCTCTAGACCACCAAGCTATCTTTCTCTGGTCCCTTTCTTCTCTTTCCCTTCCTTAACAACTGATTTTTCCCCACTGGGTATCATTTTATTATTTTTATCAGTGTTCTTCCCGTTATGGGGTATACTTTGGACACATTCCATGGATGCACAGGATATGATAGTTGTAGCTACCACTCCCAGAGACCACTTCGGAGTTACTAACTCATCCTCAGTTTATTATCTTTTTTTTTTACTTTAGAGAAGGGGAGAAGGGAACCAAATAGGACAGGTTTACAAGCTGTGTCAGAACTAACAAGGGAATCCGACACAAGGTATACCAAGCCCTTAGGTGAGAAAATTAAGTCAGTATTAAGGTGAAGTCAGTAAAAGGATCCTCTGATACCTGAAGTGATGTGGGTGTCCTCAGTAGGTTGATCTGTGATGGGGTTTTCTAATAGTCATAGATAATCTGCAACTTCATCCCAATGGTTACTTAAGTTCCTGCAAGTGCTGTTAATCTTCTCAAAAATTCATTGTTTCTTACTTAAACCGTTTTGACTCAATAAAACAAAATTTTGAAAAACAGACTGACTCTAAGAAAACAAAAGCATGCGTCAGTAGCTTCCTCCCCCACACTTAAATTACACTGTCGCCAGTGTAATCAAGCTCAGGATCGGTGAGAAAAATAATCAAATTGAAACAAACCGAAAAGTTGCAAATTACTTACTGTCGTCGCCCTGTGTCGATCAATGCCACAAGGGTGTCGATCGATGCAAGGCGAATATGCTCGCGGTTATGTAGATAACCGATGTCTGAACCGCAATCGAATCGGTTAACCATAAATCGCAACTGTGTCGACCGATGCACTATGTGTGTCGATCGATGCAGTGCGATTCTGTTGTTCTCTCAGCTCTGAACACACTTAAACAGAAAAATCAAAATATCAAAACCAAAACGAAAAATCAAAACAAAAACGAACCTAACAGTGGGTTGCCTCCCACTCAGCGCTTGTTTAAAGTCAGTAGCTTGACTATTGGAAGAAATCAGACTCATGGGGGTTTCAACAGAGACTTTGAGTGTCTATGTGAATATCTCTTCATCCATGGTGGTGTGTAAGCAGTATCAGCATGAGATTGCCCAAGGAACATAGGAAGAGATCCGGGGCGGGAGCGAAGCTTGGGTGGTGTAGAGCTTTTCCCTGCATTCAAAGCTGATTGGTCAAGAGGTTTAAGTTTAGAAGCTTTATACATGTGCTTTGGTGGAGATCTGATGTTCGGAGCTTTCTGCTTATGAGCAGTTATGGGCTTTGAAGATGTTAGAGTAGATTCCTGAGGAACCACCGTCATCTTTTCTCCACTATCAGAAGCTGTAATCCCACAAATCTGAACTTCATCTTCCAAATGACCCTCAGTGGAAATCATCTTCTTGGCACATTTCGACACACAAGGATGAACTCGCGATGCTTCAGCTGGTGGAGTTTGATTCATCTCATTATCCACCACTACCATACACTCGATTGCATTTTGCTCATGTTTAGACCTTTTAGGAATTCTTGGGAACGGTACAAGAGGTTTGTAGACCCTTTCCTCAACAACTCCACGAGAAACAAGTGAGGCTGATTCTTTACGGTATGCAACGATTGATACATGTGGTGCAACGATCGACGCAGAAAGTTCATCTCGACTTCCAGCTTCAGTCTCGGGTATTTCGGCTTGTTCAGTGAGCTCAGTAGTCTTAAACTCAAATTTCTCTCCCTGGCTTTGTCCATTATCAATCTGGACCTCCCAAGCTCTTATGTGGGTGTCATTGACTCTAAAGGGGTGTCTATTGTCACTGATGGATTTGACCAAAAGATCCATGTCAATCTCGGTTGAGTCTGGTTCGTCGAAACTCTCAAACTCAGGGATTTCAATCTCGGATTTTTCTGTGTTTTCCACTATTTCCATAGCCTTAACTTCAAGATATGATCCCTGATCTAGCCTATGTTCAACTTGAACCGAGATGTCATTGTCATGAGCATTCTGAACATTTTTCTCATTGACAGAACTTGAAATCTGATCTACTTGTGTGTCCAGCAGTCTAATACGAGTGTTCAAGGACTCGAACCTCCCATTCAAATCAGTGTACAAGGCATCAACCTTCGAGTTGGAAGATACACTGGTCTGCTGTTGTGCCTCAAGAAGCTGCTCCATCATGGCTTCCACTCTGCTCTTATGCGTTGGTGCAGGAGGTGCTTGGTAAGATGAAAATCCATAATCTCTTGATCTCGGAGCATAACCAAAAGCTCGTCTCTGCTGGTTTCCGTATGTCTGTCCATAATAATCAGCTCCAGCCATATAATTCACCCCTGCATACTCTTCAGTTTCTGCATCTGCTCTGATTTGTATGGTATGATAGGGTTTCCTTCCCCATCCAGTTTCTGACCCTTCGCGTTGCATATATGACCCTCTTGGTCTCGTAAAATGCCATTCTCGCCGCGAATCAGAATCACAGGTTCCATAGAGTGAAACTTGTTATACGTCCAAGCTCTTGGTATCTCTGGTTTCGCCTTGTGTCGATCGATGCAGATATAGCGTCGATCGATGCAATTGCGAATCAGTGTCGATCGACACACAGGACCGTGTCGATCGATGCAGTGCGATTCCTGCAACACCAAAGAAACAAGAACGTGAGTAAACAAGAAAAATAAAAATGCTTAATCTAAATCCTAATACTAAATCTATCGGCGAACTCAAAGAGTCCCCGGCAATGGTGCCAAAAACTTGGTAGGTCAAGAATTAATCCCTATACTAACTGCAACTGCACAGTGATGTAGTTGTAGTACTTAGGGTATCGAATCCACAGGGACTCCGGTCAACGATAGATTATAGAACAGTCAAGATTAAACTAGGAGAAAGCAAATTGTAATGAGAAACTAAAGCGAAGCAGAAAAGTAAACCAGGCGAGTTTGTGAGCAAGAAAGCGAAGGCGTTAAGTCTAGGGAATTCTCAGGAAATCAGGAACACAAGCAATCAATCAATCGGGATCTAATTAAGAACTGTTCTAGAACTCAAACACAGATATAGAATTAACCAACTGTCGTTGCGAAAATTCTCTAAGTCTAAGTGCAGCAATCCAAATTCCTTTGCAATTACTAACAGATTAAACCAGCTTTAATTCCAAGTTCGATATGTTTACAATCTAATTAAACCAAATTCCTTTACGAGTAATTAAATTGCTCATCTAGGTTCTTTCTAGCTAATTAACCAACTGTCGTTGCATCAATCAACCTAACATCATAAATCTGGATAGCTACTTCAGATTTAGCATTAAGAACAATCCTAGACGAAGAACTAGCAGATATGAATCCCTACAGATTGATTAACCTATAATTCCATGAAATCCCTAATGAGAATCCCTAAACCTAACAGGTAATCTACTCAGACATGTTCATCGAAACAGAAGACATCATGAATAGAAAACCAAATATCATAAAACAAAGTAATGATCTGGGGTTCAAAATCCTCTCTCTTTCGAGAACGGGATCAGCCCCTCAAACTCTCTCTGAAAATAAAATAAAACTTAAGTAAAGCGTTTCCTAAACAATGGCTTAAAAACTCTTATATAATGGTCTAAAGTAGGGTGGGGCTTCTTTGTAATTATGAAGAACTTCTGGGCAAAGTTTCAATATCCAAACTCTTCTCATTAAACCGTCGAGAATGTCTGCGTCGACCTTGCATCGATCGATGCCATAAGTTTTGTCGATCGATGCAGGTCTGTGAATTCGACAGTGAAGTCCATCTCTCGGGTTAAACTCCAGAATGCTCCAAAATGCTCCAATAACTTCAATTCTGCTCCAAACGTGTCTAGACCTGTAAACATACTAAAAAGACTCCAAAACATAACATAAGACTCGATAAATAAGATATATACCATGGTTAAAAGCCCTAAAATCCATGGTATATCAAGGCCATGAACCGCATTGTGAGATACCTAAAGGGAACCATCAACTACGGCATTCAGATGACTAGAGGCAGATTAGACTTATTAACAACATACTCCGATGCTGACTGGGCGGGTTGTCTTGACACACGAAGATCAACCTCGGGTTACTGCGTTTATCTTGGTCCTAATATAGTCTCCTGGTCAGCAAAACGACAACCTACACCATCTCGATCAAGTTCCGAGGTTGAATACAAGGGAGTGGAAAACACTATCGTGGAAATAACATGGATTAGGAACCTCCTCATTGAACTGCATCGCCCAATCTCATCAGCCTCTATTGTCTACTGTGATAATATTGGGTCAGTTTATTTATCAAAGAATCCAGTCAAGCATCAGCGTACGAAACATATAGAGCTAGATATTTACTTCATACGTGACAAGGTTGATATCGGGAAAGTTAAAGTCCTTTATGTGCCTACTTCGCTTGATAATAAGATTTTATAGGTCCTTGAGATGTGTATCAATTCCTCAAGTACTGATCGAGTAGTACGAGGTATCGAATCCAAATCAGGATGGGAATGTTTAAGCAGAATACACCATACCAATCAAGTCAAGTCAACAATGATCAAATAGTGAATCTAAGTCCTAACAAGCAAGTAAATAAGTAACAGATGATTAAACAGATAAGAAAATAGATAAACAAGTAAGCAAAGATTAAACACTCAATTTCAGATGATAAAGGCAAAGCTAATGGTTCAAGGACAATGGATAGAATGGATGGAGTGATCTAGAGCTATTATGGATGCTTAATCAATCATCAAAGATGCTAATCCTTAAGAAAAGAACACAAATATCAACTAATCTAATCTCTTGGTACTAATCACTTTCTCTAATCCCTAATCAAGACAAAATTCTCATTTGTGAAACAAAGATAGACAAGCATTAATCTCAAGTTCTCTATAGCTAATAAGCACTTTAGACATTCATTTCTATGAGCTAAAATGTTCAAATCCCTATCAAAGTCATATCTAGCATTTCATCAAACACTTGACGTGCAACAAAAGCCATAACATCATAATCAACATGATCAGGGTTAATCAAGCATTAAGAACACTTAGATAGGAAGGATCATAGATAAACTAGCCCTAAACATCCATAAATCACTCCAAATCACCCTAATCCTACCTAACCAACAAGCTTCAAAGAGGCTACTCACTAGTCATGCTTTCAACACAATAATCCATAAAAATCATATGTTAAGAGAGAGATAAGAGAGATTAAGAGAATAAGCAAATAGAAATCAATAAACTTGCATCATATTTGCAAAATCTCAAAAGGGTTAAGATGTTTACAACTTGGTGAAAGAGAAGAGATCGATTTAGGGGTTTTTGTCCCAAAAATCTATTTAAAGGAGTCTATTTTTCGAGCTGGGTCGCCCCAACAAACTTGGGTCAACCCATAAAACCAAATAAGAAGTCTGGTGAAAAGTTCAAAAGTCAACAAAAATCAGGTCGCTTGCGGTTTTTATCTAACTGCAACAAGAACCGATATGGTCCTTAGGGTTTTGTCCTGGTCGTTATGCTAACCGCGTTCAAACCACAAAAATGAGCGACGGTTTTCGTAGAAAAATCTCGCGGTTCGTGATGTGCCGCAAGCTAGACTGCGAGCATCCTTGAGGTTTTGCCTTGACCGCTACGACTACCGCGGTCAGTTCGCAAACTTGACACTAAACTTTCACTTCGGTTGCGGTCTCTTCCAGCCCGCGACGTGAACCGCTACAACTCGAATTCGCCATTTCCTTCATGTTCCTCCACTCCAACTAGCTCCAAGTGCTCTCAAGCCACCAAAGAAGTAATCCAAAACCTTAAAAGTGTCGATAAATGCTCCTAAACATGGCTAAATGCAAGTATGTACACTTAAACATGCACATAAGTTCTAAATGCAATCATTGTTCAAGAACTAATAGGAATGAATGTAAAAAGAGACCAAAACATGAACTTAACTCACGCATAAATGGATCAAAATGCAAGTATATCAATTCTCCCCAAACTTAAACCTTGCTTGTCCACAAGCAAGCATCAAGCATTCCAAGCAAGTTGGGGAGAAAGGTTTGAGAGCGGGGACTCAAAACCACAAGGTTCACAACAAGACTCAAAGTCTTTCAAACAAGGTACATGTTGCTCCAATCATATCATCTAATCATGTACTTCCACATTACCGTATCTCTCAATCCTTACTCTAACTCCTGAGATCTTATAGAAACACAAGCAATCATCAACTCAATTCCTTACATTCATTAAAATGTGAAGTGCAATCTCACAAAGGGGCAATCAGTCAATCGCAATTGGCAAAGTTCAAGAAGGGCCATTTGAAGTGGCTTAGTAGAGTTTTTGGGGGTGGTTAACTCTCAAAACAAGGAGTAATTGGCATTACACAAAATCTATCTAAGAAAGGAAACAATTGATGCATACAAAGTTCAGTCCTCATTGTTCTACCCAATCCCTAGATGATCTCTTCTACACATCCCCATTTTGATAAACAATCACTCACCAACCCCTACCCATGATCATTTTTTCACCAGAAACACTCACCCAAATAGCTTTTCTTTCTTTTCTTGATGTCAACTAGGAAACCTTAACTGATTTTACATTAGAGAACACTTTTCATTTCTTTTACCCCCCTTTTCTTACTTGATTTTTCTTTTGATAAACTCTTAGGGGACTTACTTATTCCTTTTTTACTCATTGCTCTCTTTGATTTGATTCCCTAGTGATTATCTTTTCTCTTTGAACTCTTTTCATTCTCTTTTTTATTGATCTTTTTGGTCCCAAGACAACTTTCTTCTCTCCCCCAAACTTGTTTCCCATCCTAATGCTAGATTCTTGTGGCACTAGAACTAGCTATAATGAGAAATGACCTTAGTCGTTCCCGATACTCTCAAGTTTTTGTACATGCCAATGCTATCAAGAATAGGCCTCACTCAACAAATTCATTTAGGCTTTAAGGAAAAGGTTTAGGTCATTGGGTAGGGGAACCATGATCATGAGATCAATGGCTGACCTGGTTAACAAAAGAGTGGCAAAAGTATAACATAACCCGGGAAAGGACCATGGGATTGCATTTCAAGCCCCAAAGCGAGATATGTAAAGTCAATATTAGGTCCATTATCACGGAATTGAGCTAAGTTCATGAAAGTTTCACAAAGATAGGGAATTTCAGGTTCTAAAGGTCAAGTAATCGGTTTTCCTTTGTTTTGAAAATAAACCAAAGCAACGAGCAACTTATTTGGTGAGCCTCAGAATGTCGGAGACTCGGGTGATGGTCCCCGAGATGGCGGTGAGGTGAGCGATGGTGACTCGTTGCTTGAGGTAGGTTCGGGCAGCTCAGCCTCGTAGCGGGCTCTGAGGCAGGCACCACTGACAGATGATTTGTGACGCTCTCGAGGAACTGAGCTCGATGTACCCTCTCCCTGGTAGGAGTATCTCCTCTCTACTGGAGGCTCTTGACAATCGAACATGGGCATGGGCTGACCCGCCATAGCTTCCGTCGCGGAGGGTGCACATCCAAACTTATATGTGAGGAACTTCAGCTGTCGATGCATCTCTTTTCATCCTTCCTTCATCACCTCATACCCTTTCTTTAACTCCTGATAACCCTTCTTCAATTCCCTGTATCCCGTCATCACGTTCACCCTATCCTGGAACTTGTTCCAGCGCTGAAGTACTCGGATATGTGTGTGCGCGTCGTGGACCGGGCCTAGTGGGAGAGCTTCCTGGTAGGGCTGAAAGTGATATATCATACTCCCGTAGAGGTGTTTAGGAGACTCTTCTTCCTCCATCTCATCAAGCAGTTCTTCATCCAACTCTGCCTGTGAAGGACTCTCTCTCCTCCTCTTAGATATGCTAATGTGATCCATCAGTTCTTCAGTTGCTGTGATGTGGAGAGCTGGATCCAGGTGGAACCCGAGGTTGCTTGGCTCGGTGAGAGATGTGATAGAAGGGTTTGGCAGGAAAAACTTCACCTTCTCCTCGATGCTCACACAGTAGATGTATGCAAACCTTCTATTGAGCTTTTCGGACAGATAACGGGCCGACTTTAAGTGAGGTATATCAATCAGATCAAGACTGCATGTCTCTGGTCCCAACTCAATCCCCTTCTCCAGCAGTATAGGTGTAATCAAACCCCCAATCCATATCTGAGGGTTCCTATCTATGGTAGTCCAATCCCACTGCATGTAGTGGAGGAGGTGGTTTGCAAACAGTCCCGCAGTACCCATGTTCTGGAAGTAGTCAAGGTTACCAGTCTGTATACTCTAAAATCTGCGGTAAGTCCTCATCCCCCAAGCCAATAGCTTAATCTCTTCCTCTTTCGGTTCTCCCTGATCATGTCGGACGTACATCGTGTGAGCTATCACCTGATGAGCATAATGTATCGCTGGGTGTCTGATGTGGATGTTCTTGCTATGCCCACTCCACCATGTTCCTACACCAATATATCCCCAAGCTTCATGTGCCAGCATTACGCATGAAGGGACTGTTGAGAGGCGTCCGTCGCTGAAACCGAAGATTACACCCAATTCCTTAAATGAGGTTCTATAAGGTTCCTCATTGATATGGTATGAGAGGTAGCCATGCCCATCTTCCTTTGTTGGCTCATTACCCAGAAAGTGGACTTGGAGAGAAGCGAGGAACTGGCTTGCAACATCCTTATGAATAGGATAAGCCATGCGGATGAATCCTTCTATTGTCATGTTTTGGAGCACATTACTCACATCGTCAAGGATTCCAAGTTTGGTCAATGTCTCCGGATCCCCAAACTTGGTTGGAACCCATGTCATATCGTTCAAGTGCTTGTATAGCCTGGTATAAGAAGGAAGCTTCTTTATGTTCCTTGGCAAAGTGGCTTTCTTCCTAGTCCTGGTACTTGTACTGCCCTTTTTCTGACTCGGTTTCCTACTCGGTGCCTCAGAAACTTTTCCCTTCCCCTTGTCTTGGCCAGCAGTGTGTTGTGCTCCTCCTTTCCTAACCATTGTGATCCTACAAAACAACAAAGCTTGGAGATGTATTAGTTCAAAATTCAACTCGTCAACACATATATCTCAACAAACAATGCCATAGATCATCAATGCATAAGGTCACATAAGTGTCAAAAGGTGGTCATGAGGTGCAAACACAAACCACAACACAATACTGTCATCTCCATGTTCAAGCATTTTGACAACTAGCTCATTAAATTGCATCTTCAAATTTAGTGATCATACAAGCTAATGATTCTTAAACAATTCTCATTCAAGCCTTCAAGTGCACAATCAATCACAAACTCAACTCCAATTCATCACCAAACCCATTTTCACTTGATTAAAGACTCTTAAGGTGCAAAACTTAAAAAAATTGTGAAAGCAAAGTCATTCAAATCAAGTAACCTCACTCAAATAGGCTAAAAACAACTAAATGTATCATTAGAAACCATTAATTTCAGTTTTCCCCAAAATTCCCGAAATTCCAATTTTTCTCAAAAACCCTAATTTCCAAAAATCAAATTCAAGCGATCCTAGGTCGAAATTGGATTGGGTAATCATCTAGAAGTCATCTAGCAAGGGTTTCTAAGCATAATCATCAAGCAACAAGCCTTGATTTCGAGTTCCAAAAATCTGAATTAATCACGAAATCGAAAATGAGTGGATTTTACCTTGTTTGGATGATGAGAAATGGGAGTAGAGAGTGATTGCAGTTGATGGAGCTCAAAAAAACCTTGAATTTAGCAATTGAAATTGCGAAAATCGGTTGAAGAATGGAAGAGATAAGGGGATCTGAAAATCGCAAGAGAGAGATGAGGGAGAGAGTGGTTCCGACAGAGGGAGTCAAAACCAAGAAGGATGGGTCCCACCAGGTTAAAATCAAATTTTGAATCAAAAGCAGAACGAAATTCGGTCAAAACTGGTTTAAATCGGTTTGAAACTCGAGTTGAATCGAGGAAGAAGACTTACCTGGGTTCGTAGCGGTTTAGTTATTCCTGTGAGGCTAACCGCAAGATAAGTCGCGGTTGACATTTCGCCGTGAGGTAAACCGTGGTCGGGACGGCGATTCGTCGCGTTTTCGAACTGAATTTGTTGCGGTTTCACTTCAACCGCTACCTAAACCGCTCGATATGTTGCGGTTTCCGATTTCCCGCGAGATTAATCGTGGTTGGAACGGCGAAATGTTGCGTTGTCGAATTGTTTTCGTCGCGGTTTCCTTCTGTCCGTGAGTTGAATCGCAATATCCATTGCAGTTTCACCGTAACCGCAACCTTAAACCGCTGGCTTCAAAGATTTCGACCAAAATCCCTCCAATCTTGACTTTGACCCAAGATAACAACCTAAAACCTGAAAAACTTAAGCAAGACAATCTCCAATGACAAGTAACACTACAAAAGGTCCTTATTGATAGTAGGTGATTATAGCACGTTTTGCTGAACTGCTATCGTAGATGAATTTGAAATTTCCATATAATATAATAGCATTAGATAAATATTATGATAGATTTTTACCAAGCGGGAAGCTAAAATTAGCTTTTCCGTCGAGCTCTTAATGAAAATTTTAGACGCAAATCCATTTTCCATCTTTCACTTTTTATTTTTCCTCTTTCATCTGTTATTCTCCCCCGTTTCGATTAAAACCCTAACACAAAAAATTCCTCCAACTTTTGTTGTGCTCTGTCTTCTTCCAAATCCTTGAAAAAAATGATTCATTCCTCTCTTCTCTCTTTTCTCGTCTCTCTCTCTCTCTCTCAACCCCTAAACCAGCCTATATCTTTTTCAACCTCCAGCATCGTCACGCAACCTTGAGGTCTGAGAAACAGGAACATTGGGAAGACAAATCATCCGGCGAGCTTAAGAGGGGACGAAGGCTATGATGTCAGGTGAATTAATCTTGCTCCAGGGACTCCATTCCGACGAGCATCCTTCTGGTCGGAGCCACGGGAACATTGGAAAAGTACCTATTCACATCTTGTGGAAGAAAGGAAAAAAACAATGGCTTCTTCTCTGGTATGTCTTCTTCTCTGAATATTGTTAAATTATGTGGGTCTCCTGTATCGATTTCCATTCTTAAATCTCCAGTAAAAATGGAATTGAGAAAAAGGTTTTTCAGATTAGCCGATTCTCGGGGTTGGCATCGCCTTTATAGATGTGTTAGGGTTAATTCATCTGCTCTTATAGCTTAACGGCACTAGTAAAACTGAATCTTATCTGCTAGTTTGATACTGTGAAAATTTCTTTGATAATCTTAATAACATCTCATTTCTGTGCAGTTCGATTGCTCCAAAGGTGTGGCTTTCATTGAGGTAACTAACTATCCAGCTAATCTTTTAAGAACAATCATTATTATGACGATTGATACAAACTTGTATATGAAAGTGGAAGGAACTTGAGAGACTGTAAGATCTTTCTTCTTGAACTCGCCTTTGTTGTTTCTTTTTTTTAAGAACTCAATGATGGTGTTCTTTTTTATGTCTTGCAGAGAAATGATTTCATCTAGTCTCACTGGTACAACCCCATCGGGCATCTCAGATCTGAACAATCTGGAAAGTATGTGAGTAGACAAAACTCCTATGACGCCATTTTTTTTGTTCTCCATAAACTTAGTTTGTTTCATACAATGGCCTAATTGTTATCAGAAAGATCAATGATATAGCTGGACCAGTCCAACCATTCCCTTCGTTAAAGAACTCGAAAGATTTTCTAAGCTGTAAGTTAGATCTGTTATATTCATTCTTGAAGCTGTTCCATCCATCTCATTTTTTTATTTTACTTTTTATGATATTGAAGAACTGTAACCTTGATGGACAAATACCAGCCTATATTTCAACTTTGCAGAGTTTGGAGACACTGTAAGCATGTCTCAGTGACTTAAAGCAAATGAAGATTTGGTTTGTTCATGAAACAGTGACTGGATGATTAATTCTTATTACTGTTTGTCGATAGGGATATGAGTTTTAACAAGTTGGTTGGGCCAAGCCCGTCGTTTGCACATGCATAAAAATTATGGTTTTTGTAAGTGAAAAGATTCTACTGTCATATGTGTTTAATTTTCTATCCAACTTTTGAGTTAGAATTAATATTTGACTCGATTTTTTTGGCAAAATTTTGGCTGGAAATAAGCTAGAGGGAGATGTTCCAGATAACTTACTAAAAGATGGAATCACTGTGTATGTATATTTCTGGAGTTTGTAAACTGTTTTCTCATAAGAATATGAATCTAAGTTTTGTGTCGCCTTACATCTCCATTTTGATGCAAATTCGCTTGTTGCTGTAAATATCATTCGTACAATAACCTCAACTAGCAGAGTCTTGGAAGTACTTCTTATCATTCGTACAATAACCTCAACTAGTAGAGCTATTATGGATGCTTAATCAATCATCAAAGATGTTAATCCTTAAGCAAAGAACACAAATATCAACTAATCCAATCTTTTGGTACTAATTACTTTTTCTAATTCCTAATCAAGACTAAATTCTCATTTGTGAAACAAGGATATGCAAGCATTAATCTCAAGTTCTTTATAGCTAATAAGCACTTTAGACATTCATTTCCATGAGTTAAAATGTGCAAATCCCTATCAAAGCCATATGTAGCATTTCATCAAACACTTGGCGTGCAACAAAAGCCATAACATCATAATCAACATGATCAGGGTTAATCAAGCATTAAGAACACTTAGATAGGAAGGATCATAGATAAACTAGCCCTAAACATCTATAAATCACTCCAAATCACCCTAATCCTACCTAACCCACAAGCTTCAAAGAGGCTACTCACTAGTCATGCTTTCAACACAATAATCCATAAAAATCATATGTTAAGAGAGAGATGAGAGAGATTAAGAGAATAAGCAAATAGAAATCAACAAACTTGCATCATATTGGCAAAATTCCAAAAGGGTTAAGATGTTTACAACTTGGTGAAAGAGAAGAGATTGATTTAGGGTTTTTGTCCCAAAACCCTACTTAAAGGAGTCTATTTTCGAGCTGGGTCGCCCCAACAAACCTGGTCAACTCAGAAAACCAAATAAGAAGTCTGGTCAAAGGTTCAAAAGTCAACTAAAATCAGGTCGCTTGCGTTTTTGATCTAACCGCAACCAGAACCGCTATGGTCCTTGCGGTTTGGTCCTAGTTGTTATGCTAACCGCGGTCAAACCGCAAAAATGAGCGACGGCTTTCAAAGAAAAATCTTGTGGTTCGTGATGTGCCGCCAGCTGGACCGCGAGCATCCTTGTGGTTTTGCCTTCACCGCTACGACTACCGTGGTCAGCTCGCAAACTGGACGCTGAACTTTTACTTCGGTTTCGATCTCTTCCAGCCCGCGACGTAAACCGGTACAAGTCGAATTCGTCATTTCCTTCATGTTCCTCCACTCCAACTAGCTCCAACTGCTCTCAAGCCACCAAAGAAGTCATCCAACACCTGAAAAGGATCAATGCAAATGCAACATGCTCCTAAACATGGCTAAATGCAAGTGTGTACACTTAAACATGCACATAAGTTCTAAATGCAATCAATGTTCAAGAACTAATATGGATGAATGTAAAAATAGACCAAAACATGAACTTAACCCATGCCTAAATGCATCAAAATGCAAATATATCACATCTTCACCAAGGCTTACCATCTTCACTAAATGAATTTCGGTCCAGCCTCACCGTCCGATCATCAGACGCTACGACTGTGGGAGGGGGATAGACGCTAAAAATATGCACATATCAGTTTGTTAATATTGTTGTAACTTCCCTAACTAGAAGGGATCGCTCTCGATCTTATGTAACGACTCAGGATATATAGTATGCCTTGTACATTGTTCATAATCAATCAAGAAGCTTATCAGCTTTCATTCAAAAACGGTCAAAGCATTCCGAACAGATTTTCACATATGATCACATCGGCTATTGTTGGAACTGTTGGTGATATCCGTTAGAAGGTTTCAAGACTCACTGTTGCATCTTCTTTTACCTGTTTTAAAGTATAAATGTGATAAAGAAGGGAATTCGTATAATGATTGTAGAATAAATGAGAAAAAGGAGGCTTACACTGAGAAAATCCTGGCTAGCAACAGTTGGGACTTCCCAGACAACCATCATGTCAAAAGGTTAAACGCCGAACTTTTTATCGGCTAGATGACTTGTTACTCCCACTGACAGTGAAAACGCCCTGAAACAACAGTATAGTAGAAAGTCCCTTGCAAATGGAGAGGGCAGTTTCAGAGATTCAAATGCCTCTTGTTTGAAACTATCTCGTAGGTAATTTTCAGGAACACCGAGTATTTTGCATCAACAGCAACGACCTCCTTCTGCATCAAACACTTGCACTGAAGTATATCTATAACGTGGCCGGCTATCTGAATGGTACAATATTTCTTTAATCAAATCCCAAAACTCTATGTAAATGTCTTTTTGTTAGAACTACTCTTTGTGAAACCTCTAACTAAACTCATTCTTTGAAAAGCAAAAAAAAATGTTTTTTCGGAATATGATGAATCTGAGTCATGGAAGAGGACTGGGATCGACGGGTGGGTAGAGTTCCAGAAGAAATCAAGGCAGTGAGTCGGTCGTGGAGATGTTTTTGTCATGTCTTCTGATACGATCAGGTTTTAATCCCTAGATTTACACTGCAAGTGCACATACGTAAACTCGTAGTATATAGGGTATCAAAATCCACAGAGACTCTGGATCTTACGATAGATTATAGAGCGTCAAATTAAGCTAGGTAAAACAGATGTGAAAGCAATAAATCAAACATAAAAGTAAATCAATAGCAGGAGTGGTTTGTAAGCAATTAACTAAAAGCGCTAAGTCTAGGGAGTTCTCAGGAAATCAGACAAGCATATCAATTATCAGTCAGGATCAAATTAAGTTCAGTTCTAGAACTCAAACACAGATATAGAACTTACCAACTTCGTTGCGAGAATTCTCTATGTCTAATTAGCAGAAACCCAAATTTCTTTGCAATTCCTAACAGATTAAACTAGCCTTAAGTGCAAGTTTGATTTTCTCACAATTCAATTAAACCAAATTTCTTTGCGGATAATTAAATTGCTCAACCTAAATAGATCAGATTCTAAATTACATTTTCGTGTCAATTTATAAACCTAAAGTCTAGATTTTAAGTGATCAGGTTAGAAACTAGTATTCAACACAATTCAGGTTGAAGAACAAATAAGATATGAATCCTTAACTGATAAATTAATCTAGCAAGTCATGAAAACCTTTAAGAGAATCCCTAAACCTAACTATGAATCTACTCAGACATGATCAATGAAGCACAAATCAATGAATAAATAGATTGCATAAACAGAGAGTAAAGAATGAAAGGGGTTCGAAATCTTCTCCAAAAGCATGAAGCAATACATGTTCAGATCAGCCCCAAAGCTCTAATAATCTCTATGCTCAAAGTATGAAAGCTTTTCAAGCGTAACTAAAACAAAACACCAAAAACCTAATTATTAAGGCCTAATCACGACTTGGGATCTTCTTGTAAATAATGGAACTTCTGGGACAAAACTGCAATTTCCCGAAGTCTTCATTAATGTGCTGGTCGCGGAGCTTAAACGATCGACGCAAATGATGCATCAATCGATGCATCGATCATCCAAAGATAGTGAAATCATCTCTCTCGGCTTTTGCTCCAAAACTTGCCCAAAATGCTCCAATATCTCCAATGATCCTCCAAACGTGCATGTAGCTAATAAACACCTGTAAATGACTCGATAATACTGCAAATGACTCTAAAACACACTTATATCATAGCCTAAAACAGGTAAAAACCATGATATATCATCTTCCAGTTCTTTTCGTTGACGATGACCCGACTTGTCTTATGGTCTTAAGAGGATGCTTAGGACTTGTCAATACAAAGGTTCGAAATGAATATCTTCTCTTTTCTCATCCAATTATATGCGAGAAATTAGATGTGAGGTAAGAGAGAGAGGAAGTAACTTCTTATCCAATAGGAAATCAACACACGAAGGTGCTAATATACTGGTGATCATCAGCAATTTGGCAATAAAATCGACTTGAAGGCTATGAACAAAGACTGGTGATCTGTAGAGAGAAGTGATGATGAATCGTGGGTCTGTAGATGCCTATTTATGGTGGAAAGTGGAATCTTAGATAAAACGGTTGAGAGTCGAAAGGTAGGGTTATTTAATCTAATTAGATTGAAGCGGAGACGTTAGGAAGGAGATTAGTGGATGGAGATAGTTAGATCGGGGCGAATTTATTGAGATGCCGGTGAGCTTCCATAGCAATAAGGAAGCTGTGATGATCGACATTCGGAGGAAGGAAAGGAGTGGCTTAACAATTGGACTATTTAGATATTGAAAATTTAAAAGGTCCATACACAAATTAATTTTTTGACACGTGGATGTCTCCAATGGAAAAAAAAAAAAGAGTTCTTATTATATAATAGACTAGTTAGCTTTCTACCTCCGCGCACGTGCAGAGGTCTACTGTCATTCTTATATTTCACTTTGTTTGTATTTGTAATTTTGTGGCGTTTTCTATAATTTGTAAATTTTTTCCTAGTCTTATGTCGTTTTAATTTTAAAAAATAGAAAATACTATTAATTAATTTTTTTGATTTTGTTTTGTTTTGGTGTTTAGAGATGTCATAGCCTAGGTTGTTTAGATCATCTTTAACAATACTCTATTTCTTACTATAAACTGCATTATGCAGATAGATTTATTCTAACCCTATTATATTTTCAACTGCAAAATATAATTGAAATATAATCTCTTTTTTTGTACTCCATTTTTAATTTTAAAATAGAGTAAGATTAGAGTAAAACTCAACTGTATTTTGGAGTGGAAAATGTAGTTTTAGATTGAAAATGTCATTAATGTGGTGGTTGTATAATGTTTATCGTTTACGGCGTCTCTTGTGGTAGTCACCGATATTGTAATCTTTAACATCAGGTATGTCTATAAAGCCGTTGTACATATAAACAATTTTGCATCAATTTTTGTGTCCCATTCAGTGGCCATATAAATAAGTTTCCTCATCAAAACATGCAATGTATTTCATGTGTTGCAAAATTAGTATGGATTATATTTGTCTTATCTCTCATTTTAGATATATAGTATTATTTCATATATTAGAGTTCAGTTCTTGGCCTTTTGGAATATCTAGTCCATTGTAAATTTTGATAGTCTTTTGTTGCTTCTTATTTTTTTTTTCTTTTTATCTTTGTCTTCACTTCAAATAACAAATTCGAGTGATTTATGTGTTAGATTGATATAAAGGAGAATAACACTTTCTTAACCAAAGCACAAGTTTTCAGATAGATATCATTCATTATTCTATATTTCTATTTAATCTAATGTTTGGGTATCTTTTTGTTGATGCTATATATTTTTGTTGTTTAAGGAGATTTTCAATACATTTACCATCTTTAGTATATCTCAATGTAGTTACAATTTAATTTTATATTAGTATCATATTATATCTTAACTTAAACTAAAACAAACTCGGCAAATAATTCGAAATGTTAAAAAAATCTGTCAGTATTATCGAGCAAATCTAAAGCTTTAACATTTTATTCCTATTTTTAATGTATTTAGTCTGTTATATTTATTTAATTTCTTGCTAAAACTAAAAAATTAGGTACGGAGGATTTTTGGATGAAGAAAAGGATTGACTTCCAGTTAGATTTTATGTTTTTGTGTCAAGGTATGAGTTTTTCATGTAGTGCATTTTTTTAAAACACAAAGTCAATCATTCAATCACTAAAATCAAACTTACTGAACAGCAAAATTGCAGAAAATGTAAAGAAATCTCAAGCAATCTGTCCTCATCCAAGTCCCATGAACCAATACACTCATCAATCAAATCCTAGCAAATCTTGAGTTGTTTTTGGAAATCTAGAAGCTAGAAAAATCTTTGAAAACAACTACATGTTAGAGACTGTTAAAAAGTGTGCCACAAATAGGAAAGCTGTTTTCATAGGAAAAATGTTGACAAAATCAGATGCCAATTTAACTATAACGCTTTAGAAAGATGATGTTTGTTGTTGACACATGATCTCCAAATGTTATTCAATCCTTTGCGAACATTTTTCTCCACAAGAAAGACAAAGATTGTGGAGTTGACAACCACTAAAAGTAAAACTCAGATGCCTCGCCCGTCATATGACTTTCATCTTTCTATCATTACAGTAAACTCTTCAAGGTAATTAAGAGTGTTTGGTTAAAGTATATTATATTCAAGTCAGCACTCTTTTCAGTCTGCACAAGAGTAAGGAACATATCAACATGTATGTTACATATTATCAAGATAGTGACTGCAGATGAAAGTACGGAGATTTATGAAAATCAAGTAGTAAGGGTACCTGATGTGCAATCCTAAAATATCTCTCCCTCTATCCCTCATCTCGATCAAGAAATAATAAAAAAAAAATGTCAGAAAATGATGCATGGTGAAACAGGTTATGATGATAAACATAAAAAGCTTACAGTGAAGAATTTAATTGCTAGTCATCAGCAGCCAATTTTTTCCAAGCGTTGTCATGACCACACCAGCCACACTGACAAAGACAGCAACTACTTTCGAGAGATTCAAAGTATCTTGGCCCAATAATGCACCAATGAAAAGAGTAAATAGCCATGAGGTTGAAGACAATACAGTAGTGCTTGCCACACTTGTATGAGCACGAGCAGCATTGGATAGATACTGTATCATCGAAAATAGCAAACAAATATCTTTACCAAGGGTTAAGTTAATAGAAGACTATCAAAGAAAGCCGAGCAGAGGCAAGAAAACAATCCAAACATCATGTAAAGAAAACAGACCTCTGTCACAAACCGAATTGGTGCAAGGTAAAGCCCATACGTTGCAATCTGCTTTGTCGTGATGTCTTTCCCATGTTTCAGGTCTCACATCTTCTTCATGGGGTGAAAAGTCTTCCTCGCTATCTTTCTTAGTGATAGTTTCTTGAAGTCACATTTCAATGATTTTGTGCCTCAGAGGATAAGCTATCTCAACCGAGGACTCACCGGTCAATGAGAGAACTTTATTGTTTTTGGAAGATCGATGTTACTCTAGATATCGACAAAGCCAGTATTTGAGGAATGCTATGGGAAGGTAAACTATCATAAGAGAAGCTCCAAGATATGTGACTGCAAATGGCTGCTTATAGGCTGTAAAGATATCCTGGTCAATTGACAGTCAAATCATACAATAAATATTTTGGTGCATTGAAACACAGATCTGACTCATAATTCCCCTTTATGATTCCTCGATTCTAACATAGCATCAAAACTACTCTCTAACTAAAGCGCGAAGCCTGAATAAGCCTAATGAAATTTGGATCCAGATATTGACCAAATTCAAAAAGGATGAAACAACAACAACCTCAAAACGAACCAAAATTTGAGAGTCAGTATATACCTGAGTAACTTCTGCATAGGTGACCCATATGACAACAACAATACAAATAAAGAACAGCCCATCTTTGTGTGGAGTGTGGGTTGTGCGAGGCTGAGGTTTATAGGGAGGAAGGCAGGGGAATCTGAGCCGAAGGGAGGCGAAAGGCTAGACATTAGTTCGGGTTTAATGGGTTCGTAACGGCGGGAGGAGGTAGTAAAGGATAATAATTGGGGATGGTGGCCGTCATGAAGATGGAATAAAGGCGTAACGCCGTTAAAGCTAATTTGAAGGGGTTGAAGAAATGTCAGAACAGGTTTTATGATTAGGATTTCAGGAGGATGAGGTAATGGGCCAACTTTGTGGCAAAAACGGGGAGGGAAAATTGGCGTAAGATAAATGGGCCAGACTTGGAATTGTGTGGATTTAAAAGCCCGGCGAAAATAATAGGAGTGGTTGGACACGTGTCAGCATGTGGAAGAAAATGGTTTGTCATTATATATAAGATTATCCCCAAGAGTGGCTGAGCCAGAAATATTTTTTACCGGGGGCGAATATGTATATAAAATAAAACTATGTATTATCAAATATAATATAGTGAGAGATTTTTAAATATATATTCTTTTATCCTACATAGTAGTATTTGTTGTTTTCTTCCATATGTTCTAAGTAGTTTGTAATTATTTTCTCTAACTTAATTTTATAATAAAAAGAAAAATTGAATTTGTTTCTTATTATTACTTTTATACATATAGTTTGATAATGACTATGATAGAAAATAAAATATGTTTCCACTTTAAAAAATAAAAATAATTGAAATATTTACCTTTGAAGTTAATATTAAAAATTATAAAAACAACATTTAATTTCCAAACAATTCTGATAGTTAAAGTTAATTTTGTTTCAAAATAATAAAATATGTAACTAAATATTGTAAAATACTCAAACTAAGAGTATTATATTTTATTTTATTTTAGTAATTTAATTCTCTTAGTAAAAGTATATATGTATTTACAAAATAGCAAAAAAAAATAATTAGTTTATATTTACATAGAAAATGTTTTATTTTTACTTTTATTAATTTAAGTTTCTCCTTAACACAAGTCATGAGAGGTTGACATATGTCACCTAAAACTTTTTTTTTTTTTAATTCCTAGCTACTAATTTACTAATTTATCTCATACTCATTAATTAATTTTACATTCATAAATATTTTTTAACATAGTATATTACATTTTTATTATAACTAAAATGAGATGTCAATGAAAAAATAAATCTATTATCAAATAGAAATGAAGTTTATTTTTATTATTAGCTTTGTGCATATATTTATATAAGGATTATAATCTAAAAAATAAGAATTATGTTGCTATTTAATATTTTTGTTTAATAGCTTTTAAAAAGTAAATAGGAGTTTTAAATATATTGTAAGAATTTATTAATTTATTTTTGTGGGCTCTAATTTGAAAATTATTTTGTTGATGTGGATAGCCTAGATGGAAAGTAAAATCTCTTCTATTATATATAAATTTTTATTGATATAAGTGAAAATAAAATATTTTATATGAAAATATATAGTGAATATGTTTAACATATTATTTATTGTTAAACTATTTTTATATTTTTTAAATAGATATATAATTTTTATTAAGAGAATTAATTTACTAAAATAAAATACAATACAATACTATTAGCTATAGTATGTTAAAATATTTAATTATATATTTTTAATTTAAAAATTGACTTTAATTATCTGAATATTTTAAAATTATATCTTGTTTTGTATACTCTTAGTAATAAAATTTATAAGTAAATATTTTACCTTGTTTTCTTTTCAAAATTGGAAATATATATTTGTATTTTCTGTTATAATCATTATCAGACTATATGTCCAAAAGTAATAATAAGAAGGAAAAAAAACTCAGTTTTATTTTTATTAGAAAAATTTAAGATAGAAAAAAAATGTAAAACTGGAGGACATATGGAAGAAAAAAAAATATTAGAATGCAAGGTTAAAAAAATAATGTTCTAAAAAAATCTCATTGCCTTAATTGTCAGGGATTAAAATAAAAATAAAATTTAATTTTTAGGTGACACATGACAAATGTTAGAGTATTGTTTAGAAATTTTTTTTATTTAGTAAAAAATAAAAATTACATTATTTTGTTATTTTATATAAAAAATAATGTTATCCTAAACTCAAATTATGAAAAGGTTGCATTTGTCACCTGAAATTTAAATTTAAAATTTTATTGTAATCTCTAACAATTACTATACAAATTAATTTCTTACTTATTAACTAATTTTATCTTGATAAATAATATATCACATTTTGACCATAACTAAGATGAAATATCAATAAAAATCAAATTTTAAACATATTATCCAATATAATATAGTGGAGATTTTTTTTGAAAATATAATTTTCTAATCCTACATAGTAATATTTTTTATTTTCTTCCATATGTTCCACGTAGTTTTTAATTATTTTTTCTCTATTTTATGTTTTCTTATAAAAGAAAAATTGAATTTATTTCTTATTATTACAATTACATATTGTAAAATAATGATTATGATAGAAAATAAAATATGTTTCCACTTAAAAAGAAATAATTAAAATATTTACTTTTAAAGTTGAATACTAAAATTATACAAAACAATAGATAATTTTCAAACAATTCAGATAATTAAAGTTAAATATGTTGAAAAATGATAAAAGATATAAATATGTATTTTAAAATACTAAAACTAAGACTTGTATTTTATTTTATTTTAGAAAATTATTTTTTTTAGTAAAAAAGCATATATATATACACATATTTACAAATAGTAAAACAATTTAATTAGTGTGTATTTACATAGAAATTTTTTTATTTTTACTTATATTAAATTCTAATACATGCGTGGAACTATCTCTAGTTTATGATAAAATATTGGTTAGACAGGTGCAAAGTTCTGTAAATCCAAGCCAAACCAAAGAGATATACACAATATTCTTCCAGCTACAAGCAAATGTTCTGGTAATGCATATAAAAAGTCCACATGGGCCAAAACGTAAAGAAACCAAAATACAAGAACCCAGTTATATTTAAATATTGTCCCTAGTTTTGCCACTAAACTTTTCATACCGATCATGTATAACCCTGCTTATACTTTCTGA